>PVJO010013998.1:0-49833 GCA_004026905.1 Hystrix cristata
TTTTTTTTCACTGCATTGAAAACATTTTTATAAGATGTTGCACCTGTTGATTGGCAGACTATTTTTAGTATTATTTTCCTCAGAGATGCACCAGGTATGCACACACATAATCCAATTCATTTCTCTTATGAAGAAACACTTAAAATCGAGTAAAAACAAATAGTCTTCTAATCTCATGACATTTGGCAAAGAGCATGAGGAAAAGAAATTACAGCATAGATCTGACAGAAAAATACTTCACAAAAGAGGGCTCTTTCACCTGTTCTCCTTTAGCTTGAGGGAGATCTAAATTCAGAAGGTGGTAAAGAAGGTAGAGTGAAACAAACATAAACACAGCTACTTATTTCAAAAGCATTTCGTTTTTAAATGTGTCAGTGATTTATTTAGCTGTTCTTCCAGAATTTTTCCATAATTGTAAGTTTTGAAAGCTTACCTTTGTAAGAAGTTATTGACAATAATTTCCATCTCTTTCAGTTTAGAAAAACTGCATCTACGCAAAGGGACTTATAATTTTGCATTCTGAAAGGTACCAAGCTATTAGAAGAAATGAAATTCTACTTCTGTGGTAATGGAGTTAGAGGCTTTCATTGCAACAGTTCTAATAATACGATTTTGAAAGCCATTTTAACCCACAAAGTCAAGCAATGACCTGTAGGATTGATTTTACTTCACTGAGGGTATGTTAATAGATCATTTCTGTGGGTCTTAGAAATAACAGATTTATTTCAATATAAAAATAAAGCAGTAATTCAATTCTATTTTTAAATTGCCAAATTACTTCATGCCTATTTTATGAAGTATTATCTCTTAGATAGTACTGTAATATTTCAGCTTAATT
Source organism: Hystrix cristata (assembly GCA_004026905.1). Classification (NCBI taxonomy): domain Eukaryota; kingdom Metazoa; phylum Chordata; class Mammalia; order Rodentia; family Hystricidae; genus Hystrix; species Hystrix cristata. The sequence goes on from PVJO010013998.1 coordinate 839, forward strand.
TTATGTTACTCCAAACTATACAGCACCTATTGACCAAATACAAGTTTTTGTTTTGTTATTGTGTAAGAATTTTCCTTGTAATGATAGAGCTTGGATGTAAAATCCATTTTCTGAGCTGATAGTAAAGCATTACTTATCTTTTATATAATAAGAAGACAAATTAATGATGGATTTCCTGCTATTGAGGTAAAATAAGACGTAGTTTCTATATTCATATTCATGAATACTAAATGAAAAAAGGGGGGGCCATGGTAGCCTCATTTACATTTTATAGAGTAGCCATAATTCGCCAACTTCTTAAGAAAACACTACTTTCTCATTTTTGAAGGAGCGAGTGGCTATGTTCAAAACTAAATAATTTCAATAAGAAAATAAAGATATCTAGATTTATAGCCTGCCTGAAGGTATGGCTCTGAGAAAACCTACTCTTACCCTCAGTTTTTCTTTTTCCATCATCCACTGAATCCTCCTCAAACACTCCTGTGTCCTGTGCCCCCCAATTTCTCCAAGATAGAACTGAACTTTGTTCTTTGTGGTCTTATCTTATAAATTTTTAAATTTTATAAAGGAAGTTTGTTACTACATTTTCCACGGTTTTGCCATATCGTATGAGGTATTCTGATATGAGATGAATAGGCATTATACATTAAATAATGCATTAATATCATACTTTTTATAAAATTAATTTTTGCTTGTGCCAAATAAACCATATAAATTTGAAATTCTGAGCAGCTAAATAACAATTTCCAGCTTGTATTCTTAAAATGATAGAGAAAACATTAAGAATGAAGTCTTAACTTTTTTCATCTGGTAAAACATAGGCCCGGGATCTTAGAACTGTAAGTGGAAGAGTGGTGATAAACTACACAACAATAATGTCCTGAGGATGATTTTACATCTACATTAAATATAATTAATTTATCAAATTAACTCATTGTGTGCTGTTTTTCTCTGTTAACCATCAGGAAATAAAACTCCAGTTGAATTAGGTTGAAAAAAAGGCATCCTCTGTTACTGTATTAAACAGGAGTGGTGAGAGTGGATTTCATGGTCTCCTTCCTGATTTTAGAAGGAATGCCTTTAGTTTTTATCCATTCAATATGGTGTTGGCTGTGGATACGTTATATATGACTTTTGTCAGCTGGGTACAGTGCCCTTCTATATCTATTTTTATCATGAATGTGTGTGGATTTTGTCAAAGGCTTTTTCTTTGTCTGTGATCATTATCTTTTACTCTATTTATGTGGTGTAGTACATTTATTGATTTACATATGTTAAAGTATCCTTGTATCCCTGAGATGAAGCCAAATTCATCATGATGCAAGATCTTTTTAGTTTGTAAGTATCTTATTGAGAATTTTTGCATTGGAGTTCATCAAGGATATTGGCCTATAGTTCTCTCTCTCTCTCTCTCTCTCTCTCTCTCTCTGTCTCTCCAGTTTTGGTCAGAGTAATGCTGGCTTCCTGGAAAGGGTTTGGAAGTATTCCTTCCCATTCAATTTCATGAAATAATTTGAGAAGTACTGGTATTAGTTCTCTAAAGTTCTGGTACGGTTTAGCAGTAAACCCATTGGGTCTTGGGCTTTTCATAGCTGGTAGAGTTTTTATTATTTCTTCGATTTCATTGGTATGTTTGGAGACTTTATATATTCTTAGTTTAATTTTGATATTTGTGTCTAGAATTTATCTGTTTAGTCTCGATTCTCTAATTCACTGGAATGTAACTTTTCAAAATAGTTTCTTATATTCTTTATACTAGCGGTGTCTGTTGTAATTTCACCTTTTTCATTCCTACTTATATTAATGCAGATATCTCTTGCTAAGTTTGGCTAAGAGTTTATCAATCTTATTTATCCTTTCAAAGAACCAATTCTTTGTATTTTTAAATCTAAATTTCAATGATTTCGCTTTGACCTTTATAATTTCTTTCCTTCTACAAATTTGGTGTTTTGTTTGCTCTTACTGTTTTAGACTCTTTAGATGCACCATTAAGTTTTTTTATTTGAATTACTTTATTTCTCTTGTGTAGGTTTTCATAGCTATAAACCACCCTCTTAGAACTGCTTTCACTGTGTCCCACAGATTCTGATATGTTGTATTTTCGTTGTTGTTTAATGCTAGGAATTTTTAAATTTCTTCCTGATTTCTTTCATATTCCATCAATTAGTCAAAAGTGCATTTTTCAATCTTCATGTGTTTGTGTAGTTTCAGTGGTTTCTTTTGCTATTGTTTTCTAGTTTTATTGTACTGTGACCTGGTAGTATGCAAGAGATTGTTTCAATTCTTTTGTAATTTTGATACACACTTTATGGCCTAAAATATGCTACAGTGATACCTGTGTACCCATGTTTAGAGCAGCACAGTTCACAATAATTAAACTCTAGAAGCACTCTAGATGCACTGCAGCAGATGAATGGATAAAGAAAATGTAGGATATATAAATAATGGAATATTTTGCAATGAAGAATGAAATAATATCATTGGCAGGAAAAGTGGACTTGAGACCATAATGTGTGAAATAAGTCAAAGACAGGAAGTTAGATGTCTCATGGTTTCTCCTATATTAGAAGCAGAAATTTTAAATTAATTAGAGAGTAAAATAAATAATAGATTGTAGGAAACAGGAAGGCAGACATTTTGGAGAAGGGAAATATGATCAGGAGAAGAGGGTAGGGAAGAGAGTGGTATGAAGGGATCAAAAATGATTTTTAAATGGTACATATTCTGCCAATTCACCAAGATGAATGTAATTGTTGTGTATGGCAAACATGCACCGATTAAAAAAAAAAATCATTCTCTGTATATAGTAGTATCACCTTTTTTTAACCAAGCACATAGGATAATTGATACTCTAAAAAAGAAGTATATCTAAGAAAATGCTATTCATAAAGGTGTCAATGTGCTAAACACCGCACAGAAGATACTTCTAAATCCTACATATCCATTTTATTTTATTGCAGAACAAAAAGGAAGGATCTGTGTTCTCCATTTGATATAACTTCTTCTTTAATAGCATTAAAGTGTAATAGAATAGCTATTGTTGGACTATTATCTGCCAGTAATAGAAACTTTGATTTATAAAGAGACTGAACAGTGCATTAGCTTTATTTCAGTATATGCCTATGAGTTATTTCAAACAGAACTGTAGGGCTACAGTCATGATAGAACTCAGAAGTTTTTAACATCATACAACAAAACCATGAATAAGAAAAAGATATAAGGATTTTACTTTATTGATTTAATTTCAGAACATTTGCATGTTATCATTTAGCATGTGCACATTCTCATTTTACTGCACACCACCGGTCCAAGTTTAATGAGATTCTATCCTCAGTGGAATTTAAGGGTCATGCAATTTTGGAGTTAGAAAATTTTTCTCCTAATTCCATATATATTAAGAAACCAAGGACCAAAGAAATTAAATAATTCGACTGAGATTGCATGGCTAGTAAATAGCATACCCTAACTAAAGGCCAATTCTGAGCCCTTTGATGTATTTATATTGCACAATTATTGAAGAGAAAATTATGCAATTCAGTTCTGCCTAGGTTCCACAGAAGATCCGATGTTTAAATATATATCAAGAGCCAGTTATTCTTAGCAATTATTTGTCTTGAAGGAAAATGGATGGAAATCTATGGTGTTTGTTACACTGAAAAAGTCCTACATATCTTTTAGGGTAAAAAATGAAAGTGGATTCAGGGCAGAAGGAATATTCTATCTGAGTAGGGATTTTCTAAGTAGTTTTTTTTTTTCCAATTTCCGGGACTTTTTTTTTTAAATTTTAATCTTCCCCTGTTTTGTTTAGGCTCATCAAGACCCAAAAATCTACCAGAAAATGATAAAAACATGTTTAAGGAGGTAAAAAGTAGACAAGAAAAATTTTAGCAGAATAAAACCCTTAGCTAAGAACTCACATTTTTCAAAGCATTCCATAATGAGTGGCATCACTGGTAGTAGCTGTGGTGAAGTGAAGGAACTATATTTTATTTTACTAAATTACTTGTTTCAGTTAAAAGCTAGCCACACTAAGTTTCAACATTAATGTTAAAGCTATCATGTCCGTACCATTTTTCACTATGGATGAAACTGGGGTACTGGTTGCCTGGACCCCCAAACTGGTGATATTATATATACCTAGCAAGTCAAGAAATCTCAAAACACAGAGAAAAAGTTAGCTGAGAGTACTTAGCAACAGTAATGTCTAAAAAACTCTTATCCAAATATCCAAGGCTTGCTGCAATTGTTAGCTGTGTGAACAAAAGAATTGTAAGGTCTACCCAGAAATTGTTTTAAAATGGAGCTTGCAAAAAAACAAAAGACAGAAAAAAATGTTAGATCAGGGAAAGTGGGAGATGTCCTTTTCCCAACAATTTAATGGCATTTTAAATATAAAAAGTACTGTTACTCAAATGTGCCCACACAAACCCTAAATATTCGTTATTAAAGCATCGTTTAGAATAAATTGAAAACAACATGAATATGTATCAGTAGATAAAAGGCTACAATAATAATTATTAATTTCACTACTCTGAAATACTACACATATGTCGAAGGTGGTAGATATAGATACATTGGCTTGAAGGGATGTTCTGACAAAGAATGAAGTTTTTAAAAAAACACTAATGTGCATTTTGTCACTTTAATTTTAATCTTCATTTGAGATTTATTTTCTTTTATAAATTGACAAATTATATTTTATATATTTATGATGTACAAAGCAGTATGATTACAAATACAATATCACAAGTACAATAAAATCAAGCTAATTAACATATCTTTACTAGTCCATTTTACATTATTTTAATAAAATACCAGAGGTTGAATTCTTTAAAAGAAATTTATTTAGCTCATAGTTATGGAGATGCAAGAGAAGGCGCTGGCATCCAATAAGCTCCTGGGAAGTTTCCCTCGGTTAGATCACATCATGGCATACGACATCACAGTGGGACATGTGCATAATTGAGTGACTGGATGATGAGACGGGATGCCAGAGACCAGGTGGGTCAAGGTTTACTCTTCCAACCCTTTCATACAAACTAACCAGGATTCCAGAAGTACTTCATAAATTTCTGTCTAGGATACCTTCAATCATTTAATTACTTCTTCTTAATTACTTCTTACTACTTCTCATTAATAATGACATGCCAAGTTGACTGAAATATTAAATGCCTAGCACATTAGTACAGCACAGTTCTGCGTATTTCTGTAGATAATTAATATGCAGGTCAGCAATCTGAGAGGGGACTACCTACTCTGGTTGGGGGTGGCACTGATGAACAGGCTTGTAACCTGGAATAGAATATAAATGGGAAAGAAGAAAGTGTGCCCCTTTTAAAGAGCTCTAGTCTTCGCCACCACCTTTGGACGCCAGTCTCTGGTTTCTTCAGGCTTCCAGTGCAGACTTGAATGGAAAATTCTCCAGTAGTTTCTATACCATTGACCTGGGGCTGGTGCTTACTTTTTGATCCTTCTTGTTCTGCAGCTTCCATCTTCTTGGACTGAGCAGGTACTGAATCCTCCAGGTTTCCAGCATGTGGAAGTCACTGTAGATTCTTTCATCTCTGATCCTGCAGACAGTCATTGTGAACTTGCCCACCTTTGAACACATGGAACTTTCTGAATTCTAGATAAAAACCATAACACTTCCCAAAAGTCATCTTAAAAGTTCCATACCAGGTTTGTTAGGAAAAATGTTAGAAGTACAATACATTATTATTTACTACTCATCATGCTGTACAATTTATCCTAAAGTAAAAAAAAAAAAAAAAAACACTATATAATTGAAGCATTGTACTCCTTGAGGAGCATCTGTCAAGCCGTCCACTATCCACTCCTACCCTCGATTATTCTAATCTCTGCTTCTTTGAGCCTGATTATTTTGAAGTCCACATATAAACAAGAACATGTAGTATTTGTCTTCCTGTGCCTGGCTTCTTTCACCTAGAATAAGGTTCTCCAATTTTATTCTTCTTGTGCAAACGATAAAATTATTTTCTTTATAAAGGTTGAATATTGTGGCTTAGATAGAAAATGTTCCTCAAGAGTCTCCTGTTCAGAGGTGAAGGCTTTTGAAATGTGGCTTAGTCCCTTGATGAGTTCATAACTCAATCTGCTGTTAGGAGACGGGGCCTGGTTGGAAGAGAGGTCACTGAAGGTAGCACTTGGAAGGGCGTTTTCTTGTCCCTTGTTCCTGCCTTTGCTCTCTGCTTCCTGGAAGCCATTGGTTGAGCACCCTTCCTCTGCCACACCCATCCACCATGCCATTCCTGCTTAGAGCCAGCCAACTGTGGACTGAACCCACTGGAAACTGTGAGCCTCCTCTCTTCCTTTAAACTGTGCGTGTGGGGGGATTTTTGTCCCAGAGATGGGAAACTGATTGATAGGCTGAATAACATTCCATTATGTATATATGACAATTTTCTTTATTCATTGATCTATTGATAAACACTTAGGTTGCTTCTGTAATTGGCTTTTGGGAATACTGCTGGAATGAACTTGGAAGCAAATAATTCTCTTTGACATGCTTATTTCGAATCTTCTGGTTAAATACCTAGCATTAGAATTGCTACATTATGGGGTAATTCTAGTTATAGGTTTTTGAGACACCTCCATATACTTTTCCACCATGGTCATACTAGTTCGCATTCCTACCAATAGTGTACAGGGTTCCCTTTCCTTTATGTGTCATTCTAATATAATATAATCTGTTTTTAAAGCCCTAACCACATAAGGTACACTTGGGTTTTACACATGTGCATAATAAGGGAAAATGGGTGAAAGTAAGCACATTAAATTCCAAACAACAGGTATATTTCAAGAGTGGAATAAGAAAGTGGGAAAAATACTACTGACTCTATTTTATCTCCTCTTATGGCACCAATATAGAAAACATATGATTTGTTCAATTAAATGACTAGTTTTTTTATTCAAAAATAAATTTCTGGGAACACATTATTCCTTTATACAGATTAAAATAAAATAATTGGTACTCCCATAAACAACTAGGAGGCTAAAATATAAATAAACATAAGAGTAAAATAAAGGAGATGGGGTGGGAAAAAAAAAGCTGATATTTTGGAGATGGGGAAGGGAATCACGGGATGGAAGATCAGAAAGGGGAGGCAAAGGGATCAAAAATTTTTAAGATATGTTACATACATATACCAAATGTTAGCTTTCTGATCACTGAGACCCAATAACTGACACCCACAGTTTAAAGGCCACAGTTTAAAGGTGAATAGGTTTATTTTGGCTCACTTTTCAGGAGATGCAGTCTGCTGTCTCAAAAGCAGAAAGATCATGGGGGAAGGGCAGGGCAGAACAAATATGCTTAGTTAATGACAGCTGGAGGTAGACTGGAGGAACAGTTTCAGAGAGGAAGGGCTCAGTGACCATATGTAACACCCAACGTCACACTTCCATGACCTGCCCAGACACATCTAGACATGTGCTTTGCCACTCCCAAACCTATCAAGATGACACAATTAAGCTTAACCACCATAAACCAATTCCCCAAAAATGAACGTAACTATTACATATTACAAACACATACTAGTAAAAATTGTGATATACCTAAAAATTATTTTTAAAAGTAAAATGTAAGTAATTTAACAAAATACACTTGTGGACATATGGTTAACAATATTAAATTAGAAATTAGTGGTATTTTTAGAAATCAACAATCTTAGCCTTTCCTTCTATCTCCGCACTTTACAACCGGGACCTTAAGCAAGATTTAAATAAAATCTTCTCATGACATCTCTGTTAAAAACAGGAAAAGGGTTAAACAAGGAGAGTTTTGCATTTCTTTTGAAATCTCTTCCAATTTAAGCCAATCTATTTGATAAAACAATACATAATCCTGTGTAACATTATTGCATGGCAAATATTCTGGTTTGACTGCTCCTCAAAGTTCATGTGTTGGAAACTTAATATTCAAATTCATATGTTAATGGGATTTGGAAATAAGCTGTTTGGATGGTAATTAGGGTTAGGCGAGTTCATGAGGCCAGGGTCCCACAATGGGACTGTGGCTTTTCAGAAGAGGAACAGAGAATTGGGTACGGAAGCTTGCTTTCTTGCCATGTGATGCCTTCTGCTATATTATGACACCATAAGAAGGCTCTTACCAGATGCTGGCACCTTTATGTTGGATTTCCCAACATCAAAAGCTAAGAAATAAATTTCTTAAACTCTCTACTGTCTTCAATATTATATTTCCTCTTTTTCTCCTGTTCATCATACTACCTGTGTTGCTTTTTGACATTTTTCAGCTAATAGTTAAATCACTTGTAAAGCTAGCCTAGCCAATTCCTACACACCTTCAAAAATATTCAGAATACATCTTCACTTTATTTCCTCTTTTGTACTGAAAACTTTTTAAGGACCATTGTTACACTCACATGTTATGGTTCAATGATGGTAAGACTGCCTCAGTTACTATTACAAAATTAAAGACAAAAATTATTTATGGCAATGGTTCTTATGTAGTGGTTCTTCTAAACCCTGTCCAGGGGCTATATAGCGATATGCAGAAACCTTTTTGATTGTCACAATTTAGGGAGGGGCTGCTATAAGAATACAGTAGGTAGACCAGGAATACTGCAAAACATCCTATAATGTGCAGAACAGCCCGTGTAACAAAAAGCTATCCAGCCAAAATATCAGTAGTACCCAGTCTGAGAAATCCTAACCTGTGGTTTTACATTCTTATTGGAAGGTTCTTAAGAACTGCTTACAAATTTGAATCATAGAACTATTTTATAACCCTTCCCGTGTTATTCTTATGTGACCAATGTTTGACTCACAGAGATCATTTTATCTGTATTATTATTACTAATAATATTGTAGTGGGCATCAGCAAAGATGACTCTCCTCTCCTTGAAGTCCGCAGCAGCCTGTGCCATGTTTCTAGCAAAGGCAATCTGACAGTCACTGCCTTGATTATGTTAAACTACAGAAGACACTGTCTCTTAGCTAACTGGAGTCGGTGTCTCCTGAGAGTCTTAAAGAAGTTAAAGAAGTAAGCTGCTGTGTTGTGACTGGGCCTGTGACAGGATCATTTGGCAAAGAATTGTGGGAGCCTGTAGGAGCTGAAAGTGCCCCCCGCAACCAACAGCCTACAAAATAGTAGGGGTTTTAGGCCTACAGTCACAAGGAACACAAACGAAGGAATCCTGCCAGCAACCACATAAATTTGGAAGACGACAAATTTGAAGTACTAGATGAGAATACTTTTGTTTTGTTTTGTTTTGTTTTTTAGATGAGAATACTTTGATTATAGCTTTATAAGACCCTGAGTGGAGAACCCAGTTAAGCTGTGCCTGAACTCCTGACCTGCAAATACTCTGAGACAATACATCTAAGATTGTTTTAAGCCATCGCATTTCTGGTAATTTATTATGAAGCAAAAGAAATCTAATGCAAGTTATATGGGGGAAATAAGAAAGAAAGAAACACAGAAAGAGTAAACAAACATCTCAGTAAACATAGTATGAAATTTTAGAAGTGTACATTGCATCATTTTCTTTCCCAGAGATTGATTTATTTCAAACCCTTTTCTCTCTTGTATTTGAGAGGCTGGATTAATGTAACAGGTCTATATCGATTATATATATGTATATTTAGTCATATATATGTATGTCTATGTACCACATATACCTTAATATACTCCCAGTGTTTGTTTTGACACTAAGATCTTAGCAATGAATAATTATGGTGAAGAGAATTATAATGAAGTATTGGCCAAAGCTCTGTAATTAAATAGAGTTTTTCAGCAAATGGAATGTCAAGTGTGATCATATGCAGATGATAAAGAAAGGCTATGAATTTCTTTGTTTTTAATTTTATTTAGTAATTTAGATTTGAAATCCACTAAAAGTAGTTTTTATTATACATTGTTAAATTTCAAATGGAGGTAGTGGTGCTCTGTTGAAGATTAGTTTAAAAGACAGCACAGTCAAAATTGCTGATAACTTCAGAGAATAGGAATTATGCTGTGTAACAAACACAGAAGAAAGGCAAAGTACATAGAAAACTTGTTATTAAGACTTTAAAATAGCCATATACATTAAGGTGAGTGAATTATGTTAAGTATTAGAAAACTTCATCAAAACTAAAATACTTTCAAATTTAGATATCCTGAGACTTTATTTTATCCCATAGACATTGACGCTTTAGAGCAGGGGTCACCAAACCATGACCCATGGCTCAAATCCAACTCACCTCTTGTTATTGTACAACCCTCGAGCTGAGAATAGCTTTTACATTTTTAGATGGTTGAACAAAATGAAAATACTCGAATGTCAGTGCTGATCAATAAAGTGATATTTGAACACAACCACACATTTATTGCCATTGTTTATAGTTATTTTTGTGCTACAATAATAGAGATTAATTGTAGAAATAGAAATTGGATGCAGCTCGAAAACCCAAAAATGTACTTATCCTTTTTAAAGAAAAAGTTTGTAACACTTTCTTTGAAGTATGTTGTGCTTTGAAAACCATTATCAAAAAAGAATGCATACGTTTTACATTGGTACACTATGTGTGTGTGTCCAGCTCTGTTTTTTTCTTTAATATACCGATTTGTCATATTATTTACTCCATTCCAATAAAACATCATGATCCACAAATACAAGATATGATTCTTTGTACAACTTCACCCTGGAAGATTCAAGTTTAGGCTCTATTTCTGTTCTTTATCCTTTATGTCATTAACAGTTTATGCTTCCTCATTAGTGCACAAAGCTTCCAGGATATCCCTGGGATCCACAGCAGGGATTGCTCTGTCCAAGAGCACTTCACACCATCTGGCTGATTTCTTTACAAAGGCCCTGCAGGGGCCAGGAGTTGTAAATCATTGCTTGGCATTTCCAAAGGGTTAACAAAAGGGATGGAGGATCTATTAGCATTGCATGAGGAGTAGAGGCCAGTCCTCATTTTCCCTGTCTGGAGATTTTGATAGCGTGAAGTCTCTGTAAAACAGAAACAGGCCCAGAAGGAAGATAAAGATACCAAGAGTAAAGTTTAGAAAATTCCAATAAAATTACTCTAACCAACATGCAGGAATTATGGCCTTTTACATGTGAAAAGGGAAAGATAGAAAATTATGGGAGATGAATTAATGTGTTTTTACTACTGTGGACATTACGCTGCTATAATTCTGACAAAGTGATTCTGAAACCTTCAGAGATTTATCTGGTGTTTATCTTTTCAGATTTCTCTGGCATGTGGAATTGATTTGTAATTTCATTTGTAAAACACTGAAATGTACATTTTAAAATGCAATGATTTTGCAAATAATTATTTGTATTTTAGTCCCTCTTCCATTAATAACTTTAACTTTGCTAATATCTATGCTGTACGAAGAAAATACAAAGAACTTCTTTTTAATAACTCTTATTGTATGTACTAAGTATATACAACATGATGTTATGGGATACATATAGATTGAAATTCTTCTTATATAAGTGGAATACTTTATAGAAACCTCAGATGAGTCTTTGACTCAAACTTCTCTTGCCCAGTAGAGGATGTTCCTCATTAATATTCCCATCACTACCTGTCTGAAGCTAGAAATGACTGAGGCTGTCTTAGAGAAAGGTGTTACAGTGGTGCTGAGCCAGGGATCCAGAATTACCTCTTTCCTGGCCCAGAAAGCTCTTCTTATCATCTTCCCAAGGAAGGTAAGTTAACAGACACATTCAAAATCCTTCCTTTTTTAGTGGGATTTAGCCCTAAACCTCAAAGTACAGCATTACCAGTTTAGCTAACTGCCTGGAAGGTTCCATAATTTCTTGATTTAGAAGAGTGAATACTTAAGAGCTCCAAATCAAAGAACATTAAGTGTGATTCTGAATTTTATAGTTCTACAACAAAAAGTCTTTGTTTAGTATTTCAATTGGACAAAAGATTTTACTCATTTTGAAATTAAATCCTGACCATTAGACTTCATTTTGTAAGACAAGATGCATGGGGAGGAAGAGAGCATAGGAAAGGGAAAGAGAGAGTTGATTTTGAGGTAGGATAGAAGAAATAAAAGATAGGTGGAAAGGAGACAAGGAAATCATAACTAAAAAACCTGATTTCAGCAACTATATAATATTCCATAGTACCTATATTCCAAGACTTATTAAAATTGTATACCATTTTTCTATTAATGAACTTTTAGATCTTTCCCAATGCCCTATTGTTATTAAAAGGCTGAAAAAAACAGACTTTGTACACAAATCTTTTGGGCATATATCTGAGTTTTTCTATAGAAAGACAAACTGAAATGGATTTGATCAAAATATATTTATTACAATTTGAAAGATATGTACACACTTCCTGTGATAATTTCTGATCCTCAACAGTATATGAGAGAGTCTAAATCCTGTTTTCCTTCATCCGATAAAATATTGATATGCTCCTTATTGGAAGGCATGATTTAAAATTAACATTGGATGCTACTTTGAGTTCAAATGCAATTTTGTAGCCTCTACCACATTTATCCCTACACAAACTCCGGAAGTTGGCTGTTATTGCACTTTTAGAGTAAGTATGGAAAAGGGAGATATAATCATGATGTCCAGTGCTAATTTCTTCTATTTTGTGCTCAGTGCTTTTGGCTTCCTCTGAAAAAAATAAAGTATGTGTAATCCATGAGGGCACATCAAAAAAAAAAAAAAAAAAGCAACATCTTTCTACTGGAGCATTTCTAGAGTGAATTTCATTCCCTAAAGGCAACTTTGCTATATAGCTTCATTACATGTTCTAAAATCGAGTTTCATGGCAGGGGACTTGAAACTAGGGATTCATATTAGGATTGAGGTCAAAACTTTAGGTTTGTTTTATGCTGCTATTGTTGTTTTAAGATAGTCTATCACTTATCTACATTTCTCAAATGTGTCTATAAATGCAATTGATTAGTTTTATCTTAAGTGAATGTCTTAGTTGAGGCTGCTATAAAAAAAAAAATTACCACAGACTGGGAGGCTTAAGCAACAGAAATTTATTTCTGGAGACTATGTCCGAGATCAAGGTGTCAACATGGTTGTATTCTGAAGAGAGCTCTGTTCTGGGTTGTAGATTCCCACCATCTTGCCTATTCACTTGGAGGAAAAAAGAGAAGAAGAGTTCTGTATGCTTCCTTTTGTAAGCACACTAATCCCATATGTGAGTGGTGTATCTTCATAATATACTTATCTCCCAAAGGTCTCACCTCCTAATAGCACTGCATTGAGGGCTAGGGTTCCAACACACTAGTGTTGGGAGATACAGACATTCAAGCCATTGCATTCCAAACAGGGCCACCCAAAATTCATATCCTTTTCACAAAGTGCATTTCATTGCAAAATACATTCATTCTATCCCAACAGCCTCAAAAGTCTTAATCTAGCATCAACTCTAAAGTCCAGTCTCATTTAAGTATCTAAATCAGATGTGGGGGAAACAACATACATATTAAATGCATCACCTTCCTAATTTCCAACTTGTCAAGATCTTCTTGACACTTGATTCTGTCATTTATCATATTCTTCTGTTTTTGTAACATGCATGCATTTAACAAACATACATTTCCATGAATTCATTCAGCTCATTTATTAAAGCATCAAACAGAATATATCCAAATCCAAGCACATGCCTGTGCCACCAGCATCTTTTTGGAAAGCAGAAGTCATCCTGGTTATGAAGCTGTTTTACTTGTCATCAATAGAGCCCCAGCCCTGAATTCAAATGAATCTGATGTCACTAGCCCAGGCGTGGGGTACATAAGATGATTGTGGCAGGAAAAAGCAGTAACGGAGGGGAGACAGCTGCTTTTTTTTCCATACAGATCTCTAGTTAAACAGGCCTCATGGGAAAGGTAGTAGCTAAAGACAATGTATAAAGTGAATTAAATTCTCATAAAATAAGATACCTTTAATTTGTTTTCCTGAGTATTAGTATAATGAATAATTAAAAATGCCCATTCTCTTTTTAGATTTACAGAAAACGGTGAATTCTCATATCTACTTGGCAGTTTTATTAGCTATAATTGTTTCAAAGAGGTCATCTTCCAGCTGAATTGTTTTTTTAATCATTGTGATAATTATGTTTTCATGGTTATATGTGCACGATTATGTTCAAACTCTCCTTTCTAATAAATGCACTGAATGCAGAAAAAAGGCAAAACTATAATATTGGATATGAACAAAATGAGTACTTTAAGTGCCCGTATGTGATTGTGGCCTCAGTTAAAGCCTAGTCTATAAAGAAATCTTTAGACACAAATCCATTTTCTTTCATTTTACTTAGATGTGTTCTATTTGCAAGGTAAAGAAAAGACTTAGTTTTCCTCAATTATGCGGAAACTGGGAAAACATTCGGTCTTTAAATTTGCTCTAGTGATAGCAAGAGGACTTAAATTATGTTCTCAAGCATTATAATCAGGTTAAAGCCATGGCAGTCGTGACAAAGCAGTGAGCACATCTGGGACATACCCAAGCTTAAGGGAATAAATCCATCATAACTGCACTGCCAGCCACCGTGGCATGTCATGGCAGGCAGTATCAGGAAGACAAGACAATCTCGGACCTTCCACTGAAGATGGAGAGAGCACAGCTGCAGAGAGATCTGTGCAGCCCACAGATGCCACTCAGGTGCCCTGTCTTCAGCATCAGGACCTGCTCAATAGGATGGCACTTTCTGCTGGTTGCTGCTCTTTAAGGACCTTTCTGTACGTTCCTGTTATACATCTACAATCCTGTTCAAAATATATTTTTAAAAAAGGCATGGTTACTCTGCCAAATTTACCCATATTTCAAGATGTAAAATAAATGAGAGCAATATTCTAGTCCATCATGATCACATTTAGTATTCACATCCTAGTGGAGTATATCACTGCCATTCAAATAGAGAGATAAATAGACAGATGGCAGATAGATAGATTAGATACATATATATAACATTTTTCTTTTCATTTCACTTTCTTCTTTGATTCAATTTTACTCTTCCTTCACTTTCCTCTTTCAAATCACTAATTTTATGCCATAACTCCCTAGTTTAGTAATATGACTCTGCAAAATTTTTGTGACAATAGGAGGGAGATTACTGCGCACTAAAGGTCATTTTTTGTGTATAATAAATGGAATACATAATATTATGTGCATAATATTCTTCACTTATGGACTTATAAAACATCTGTCACAAAATTACTAGTACTAAAGGCTAAAAGTGACCTTCTGTATTTTTCTCCTCTTCTACAGTATTTGCTCATTTTTTTTTACCTTTATGTGGCATTAATTATTAAAAAAAAAGATCTGCTTTCTTTTCTGGATATTAATTCTGTGAAGTCAGACTGTAATTTCATTGTTCATTCATTCCCTAATATTTTTGACAGTGCCTGGCAAATAATTAGGTAGTGAGTGTTTGCTGATCAAATCCTTGTCGTTTAACGTGGAGGAACTAAGACCTTGAAAAATTGACAGGACTCACAGTGGCTTATAAAATTATTCAACAGGGAAACAGCAAAAGACTGAGGGCTTCTAGTAAAAATCTTGTGTGTGTATTCATGACTATGGGTTTGAATCTTGCCTTGCTACATTGGTTTTCCCTTTAGGGCACAGAACACATATTAAAATCCTAGAATACTGTCTTAATTCCTCCATGTAATCAACAGCACGTATTACCACTGATAATATATGCCACCCTGAGAGGGCAAAAACGCAAACAGAAACCACATGAAACTAAGGAACAGAGTGAACTAGACAGATCTGCTCAATTTGACATAATAAAGGAAAAAAATCATCTTTTCCCCTTATTATGCAAAATACCTTCAAAAATAGTACTAACCTAAAATGCTAATCATTACTCAATGCCCTCAGGCCTTGCCTTAATCCTCTTCAGATACAATCTCTTTGACAGTTACCAGTAGCAAGCAAGAGGATAAAACTGATAGACATAAACTTCATTGCCTTTAGAGAGGAAAAAAATGAATAGTTTCAAAATATATGTAATTAACAAGGTGCTCAACACATGCTCAGAGCTCCCCAAGTAGGGATTCAAGTCCAAATATGCCCCAGCATATTTCCAGCTGAGGAACAGCACTGACGGAAGAAAGAACCAAGTTAAAACCACGCCTCCAAAATTTGGCAAGGCGCTCAGCACACAGTAATCATATCGGATAGTCCAGGTCAAACACTAGTACTTCCCTCCTTGGAAGTGTGCTTAGGTCCAGCCAAGAACTGTATACACTGTGTAAAAAAGAAAGCCAATGCAAGGGGCAGGGTTACATTATAGAAAGAAAACACACACATTCTATGGTTACCATTTCAAGTTTGTTTTATAAGATATTGGATATAAAATTTTGTTCTTGCTTCTGAGAATTGTTCTTTAGCCATAAAGCTTTCAAAAATCTCATGTACCTAATTCAAAGCCTTTAATATTTATGTCAAAATTTATTACAGTGACCTAATAAATCAATACTTGGTAGTAACAAATTATCAGAATGTGCCATATATTAAAATGATAAACCAGCATTTAATAGTAAAGAAAGAAGGTGTTTTCAAGTCAGACAGCCAAAACACTAACTAATGGGAACATTTGTAAACTCAACAATGATTTACAGCAGGGCTTTTGGTGAGGGTGTGTAAATCCAGCAAAAGATTTTACATCTATCAGCTGGGACTTTTGGTCTCCTGTTTATAAATCAAGATGTTAAGGAAAAGTCAGGGATCTGTAAATCCAAACAGTAAATTAGAATTTTTAGTACTTGATTTATAATTGTTTAACTTTAAATATTACATATATACCTTTTTTTTTCTTTTTTTTTTTGGTGCTGCGGATTGAACTCAAGGCCTTGGGGTTGCAAGGCAAGCACTCTAACCACTGAGCTAAATCCCCAGCCCCTACATATATATCTAACCAAAAAAGGAATTGTGTTTAAAACCAGGTGGTTAGCATTCAAAAATAACAATCATAAATGAGATTATAATTTTTAACAACCAATACCAATTTAGCCAATTCTAAAACTGCATTTCATAAGACCATAAGTATTTCTGTGGCAAGCAGAATGCCAACACTGAACAAGTTCAGTGAAAGAATTAGCTCATTCTTACTCTATGAATTATAACAGGGAATACTTTATTTTACATACAATATTTACTTTGCAATATTCTTAGCTTTACCATAAAAGGATCCAAAATGATTATATGGCAAATCTTAACCTGAAAACATTCCATCTTGTTATAAACCTGAAGTTTAAAGATCTTCCTTTTCCATTAGAATGATCCATAAATTTTTTTAGAAGACCTCATGTAAGGACAATTCTCTCATGCTTTGCTTTGCTTCATGACTTCTCATGTGGAATCCAGGGCAAGCACCTGCCATTACAGGGGACCCATGTGGCCACTTCACACAAAGCCCACACTGCAGCACTTGAAGCATGTGAGCACGAGGGACCCTCACAGGTCCTATTTGCTTATCCCCAAATATCTCCTGAAAGGACAGGAAGACACTCAACACAAAAGCACTCAAGTAGCGCAGAATCAAGGGAAACTGAAAAGGCCAAGAAATGCCAACAGGTGACTGATTCAGAGATGAGGCTCAGAATGGCTTGTCTGCCTCTCCCTGGTTCTGTTTCAGAGAGACACCGGAGCTGACTGTCTCCCTGTGAACTATATCACGACGGAAGACCTGGATCCAAATGTGGACTTAGAGAGACTCATCCTGTCAAAGTCCCTCTCTGTCTGTTACCTCTACACCCCACTCAACCTGGAGACTCAAGCACCTTAATTTTCCTGGCTACCTCTGAGTAGCATAGCCCTCCTCCCCATTGCTGCTGCAGTGTCCCCGCCTTGTGCCCTTTTCTCTTCATACATATTAGTACATATCTCACTGATCAATAAAACCATCTATGCTCCAATAGATGTTAATCTATGACCCAAGTGGGCTGACTTTCCAGGTTAATAGGGACTTTAAAATACTCTTTTTTAAGGGAGATAATAATGTGAGACATTGCATAGGAGGTGGGGGGAGGGTAGGCTCAGAGTGGTTTATATGGAAGGTATTTGGGGAACAGGGACATCTTTCCTGGAATCACTTTGATGACACCTCATAGGCCAATGCTTACTCCCTGAGTAGAATGGAGTTAAAATCCTAGGAGCCCCCTGCATTTTTTGTGATAACCATGGATTTGAGTAGAAAATATTCCCCTTTATCCACTCTGTACTGACTGACTAGATACTAATGGATGTGGACTCCCTGGACTTTCTAGTCTGCCTCTGGCCTATGGTCTGAAATCATAGCATGTGAAGGCAGACACAGTCTCCTGTGGGAAGTGAGAAGTGGAGCAAGAGACCTCTCATTGCTTCTGGGCTTGGGCAGTTCTAGCTGAGGCTGTGTCTCTCCACGGAAGTTCCCCCCAGCAACCCTTCCTGCATGGCTCCTGCTCTCATCCAGCTTCCAAAATGTCTCTCTCCTTCAGCCATGGTAAAGTTGCCTGTTGGTACAAGCCCCTTGGTGCCTCAGTATCCTTCATTTGCTGTCCACATCTCTATACATGGCCCTGCACTGACAGAAGCCACACAAAAAATTTGGTCAACCATGCTCCTTGCCCTGTAACAGATGGAATAACTCAAATATTAAATAGTTACCCTAAAACTAGGTTCAAATTTAAGTCTCTTGACTCTCAATCTAGGCAATGAATGACACACCCAATCCCTGTGTCTTGCTGTTGATCTATTTGGCAAGAGGCCTTAGGATGAAAGCTACAGTAGTAGCTACACACACAATCTTCTCACAGAAAAGCCCTCATGTGGAGCTCATGCTTCCTCCCACAAGGATCAGCTCAAATTCACCTTCATTTTGATTTGCTCCTGGGACTGAATTCACCAAACAAAACTAGAGCGCCATAAAATTTATTGCTTGTAACTTTGCTGTTAAGATCAAGTGAGATAATGCATTTTGGAATGCTTTGTAGAGGGTGATAGATTTACTGCATTATTAATGAGTCCTCTTAGTTAACACTGAGAATCTATGACTCCTGGATATGATGTCTATTTTGCCACGAAAGGAAACATGAAAAAGATGCTGCTGCCATTGATATTTTGAATATTCTTCATAGGGCAGAAGTGAAGGGGCTCAATGAAGAAAGAATAAATAAATTTAAATTGGCATCAGAATTTTGGCTTCAGTGCCTGTTTTTATCTTGACTCAGGCTTCCTGACTCTAGTCTATAGCAGTTAATTTTCCTTTATTTAATACACTAAGGATGAAATAGTCTCAATAGTCTCTGAAAGGGTTTGTACTGACAGGCAGGGACACAGTCTTTGTGGCTGTTAAATTCCTGGAACATAACTAGAACCTTTGGTGAACTTTCCAGTGTTGGATGGATTATATCGTTTCTAGTACATTTTTGACAACCTTCCAATAAAACAGTTCCTATAAAAATGAGGATTAATGAATCACATTTTTCAGAAGAGCCACTTGTCTCAGAACTCATAGAGCCAGCTCTAAGAGAAAAGAAAAACAGGAACCGTCTTCCTGAGATATACTATAAAAGCAGCCAGAAGTTACTTTGAAACTCAGCTTCACAAGGATCATGTGGCTTCCAATGCCCAGAAATGCCAGGATCGCTCAAACCAGGACAGCTATAACAGTCATCAGCCGTCAGGCCGCCCTTTTTCCACATCAGCTGAGGACAATTAAACAACCTGGAGAAACTGTCTGAACAGTAAAGTGTGAAGCCCCTGGCTCACTGAAGTTAAATTTCCGCTTTACAGCCTCATGAAGCAGCCAACTACAGTAGTTACCTCCACCTTGCCATAAGGAATTCACCAGTCTGCATTTGCTGAGCAGTGAGTGGCTACAGAATCATCTCTAAGGTGTTCTCAGAGGGTAGATCTCTCACACGAAAATAAAGTTCTTTCCTCAAGTACCTGCCACTATCCATGGAAAGCCTCCATTGTCATTCCTCAGGGAGACCTCTGGTAGGCAGATTCCTTATGGAGAAAATTCGGTAGATCCAGTTACCGCCTACAGCATGAAGTGGGCAGCAAATAGGCTCAGCTGCTACCAGCAACTGAACAAACACACTCACCACCACCCATGTGGACATATGTTTGTTTTCACGAACAAAAATCCACACCAGGCTGAGCCTGATTGAATGCAAGCCAATAGGCATGTCAAGGTACCACTGACTTCAAAAAGGCAAAAAAGGGGGCAGAGCGCAATTTACTTTTCTTTAAAAGACAACTAAAATACAACGCTGCTTCTGACTGAAGGAGGCTGTGAAGCTATTTAGCTGAAGTGGACTTTTAGAGAAGTCAATTTGCATTTAACCTGTGTTGCTGCATTGTTCAAATGCTGCAATTGGAGTTCTCTGAAGTTGACCAATAGTCACTAGCCTTTGGAATATAGGCTTTAGGTTATAAATTAAGAAAATATTTGCCTTCAGAGCAGAAAAGATCAAGTGAATTTGATAGGCTGTTAGAGGACGCCTATCAGAGACCACTTGGCCATTTGCCTGGTGACCATATGGGAACCTTCTGTCGATTTTAGAAGGGTGAGGTCAGGGATTTGAACAGCCCTCCACTCTGGCTATTCCCAGGAGACTGACACCATGATAATGTGTACGACCTCAGGGAGCTGAGTTGAAACTGCCAGATTTCAAGAAGGACTTTATAAAGAGCTTGGCCTGCTGGTTTTCAAATAAGGATGTCACTGTACATATCTTTTGTATGCCACATCTATTTTTTAAACTGGCAATGAAACTGCAAAGGACTATTTTAACCCTGGCTGCCTCTCTCTTCAGTCTGCCCTGTAGCGGAGTACCCTCCTGTGCACATATGAGTTTGTGTCCTTAATTGTGCTGTTCTGTCTGCCTTGATGTTCTGAATAGCTTCAAAGCATTTAAATTTCATGATCATTGTGACTTGGAGGAAGAGCCAAAAATCACATAGTGCCTGATCTGGTGAATCTGGCGGATGGGGACACATCCTAATATTTTTCCCAGCCCGCTTTTTGCATTGGATGTCACTTGGCAGAAGAAACCATCATACTTTTGATCACACCTCATAAAAACATTCATAAAATAGGACTTCTACAACTGCTTCAGAAAGAGGAAGCAAGAAGGATCAAGATGCAATATGTAAGTGTTCCAATTGCCCACAACGGATTTACTTATTAGGTATCACATATGTATGCTAAAAAAAATGGTTTAAAAAGAAAATGCCAAGAGTGATACGTGTATTTGAAGCAAGGAGGAGATTTTTAGAAGTTGGTTAATGATAACACTTACTTTACTGTAATAATTTTTTAAAATTTAAACTGTCACTGTTTATTCACCACTCCTTGTATCTGTTATTGCTAGTTACGAGTCCGTCTTCCCAACAAGAACTCTAGTGCATCAGGGGAATCTATCTCCAATCTTCACCAAAATGACACATCCTAAGCTCAAGATTTAGCACACAGAATATAAAATATTTATGGACAGAAGGAAGAAAAATAGGGAGGGAAGGAAGAAGAGAAGAAAGTTTTGTAAACTTATAAATAGCAAGAATCATCACTTATCAGTTCCCTACCATAAAATGGGAATTGTTCTAATTATTTAATACCTATTTTTAATGAAATTGTTAGAGGAATTCTACAGTATTATAATTTCTCTTTTACAGTGGAAAAAGAGATCTCAATGAAATTAAACAACTTCTCTAAGTTACATAAATGAGAAACAGTAGAATCCACATCTGAAGTCCATTTTAATTAAAAATCCTGTATTTTTATCCACCACACCCAGAAAACAACAGAAGCCCAAGAATTTAAGCATCTAACGCCACAAGTAATAAGAATTTAGAAGAAGATTCTTGGCTCTAGCAGTTAGAAAGCCTTTAATGACAAGTAATAGAAACCATAGTAAGCTCAGTTAAATCTGTCTCATTCCTCAATTATTCTGCACATCATTCCACCTTGCAGATGAGCAGTTTCTGTTTCTTAGTGGAGAAAATATAGCTGTCTCACAGTCCCAAAACATATCTGAGGCAAACACTACCATACAAGGCACCTTAGCTCAGTCCTCATCCCGATTTCTGTAGAAGAGCATTTGATTGGCCTAAACCAGTCCAGGAGACACCCTGGTCCAAATGCTGCAGATGAGGCCATGAACTACTAAGAGGGCCAACAGGGACTTGCTCTGGCCTGTGATCATTTGGTTCACACATGGGTTGCCTTTCAGGAGAGGAAGAACAGTAAGATGAAGAGATACTAAAATTATCTACTGTGCTTATTTTTCAAACCTCTTATGACACCTCATTGTCTTTAAACCCCATATTAAGGGATAATTAAACTAAATTTATACTTTTTACTCTACCAACACATTTTATCTTAAGAGGTTTTGTTTATAACGAAGAAAAATTAGTTAACTCTTTCATTCTATAGAGAAATTTTAAATGCATTTTATAGAAGAAATCGTGAAATTCAAATCATGAAATTCCAATTCAAAATCCATGAAAGAGGAGAAAGCTACAAGTACAGGCAAGTACTATATCATACTAAAATATGCAAACAAAAACAAAAGGATAAATTCAGAAAGCTTCGATACCATTAAAATTTCTCTGAGTGTTTACAGAAAAGTTCAAAGTTTCAAATCTTAAATGCATAGTAGTCTTGTTCAAATGAAAGACTGAATTCATGCAACAACCTGGCTCTTCCAGCTGATGAATAAATTTACTTCATCTGGAAAATGATTCTTGTAATGGATATTAAGGATCCTTTTATACATATAATTACAGTTTTCATACTTTGTTTTGTATGTGTGTATATTTACCACTTGAAAGCAAAAGAGATACACTTTTAGGTATTTCTTTCTCCCCAAGAAAAATGACAAAATGTTCACAAAAGACTTATACAACAATGTTCATAACAGCTTTGTTCATAATACCCCCAAATTGAAGTAACCCAAACATCATTCAACCGATGGGTGAATAAACTACTTATGATACATTTGGACTATGGAATATCACCTGGCATTATAAGGGAATTATCTACTAGTACAGGTAACAACAAGAAAGAATTTCAAATGTCTTAGACTCGGTGAAGCATACTAGGTACAAAAGATTAGCAAACTGTATGAGTCTATTATAATATTTCATCCAAGGAAAGGCAAAGTTATAAAAACAAAAATTAGATTAGTACCTGTGAGAGCCCCAGTGAGGGGGGCACAAAAGGACTGTCAGCAAATGTACCATATTATGAATATGATGATGGAAATATGACTACATACATTTGTCAAAATGTGTCAAAATGTGTACATGAAAATTATTAGACTATATTTAAATTATCCCTCAATTAACCTGACTTGAAAGTGTAAAGCAAAAACAATTTATTCACATGGTAGTTAATGAATCCATCACAAAATTTTGCTGCTCTTTGAACTCAAAAAAAAAAAAAAAACACCAAGTTTTAAAATATAATTTAAAATTGAACTGTATCCTGAAGTCCTCTAATTATTCATTAATAAAAATAATGCTCTCTGATGGACTGGATAAAGAAGTTGTGTAACAGAGGAAAGAACTGCAATGTTAGACTATCTTTATGAAAAGCCACACCAAGTACAACCCCCAGATATATATACAAGAACAGAGAGCATCTAAGGAAATATTCAAAAGCCCTGATTTCAATTCATACTTCAATATCTGATTTGCCATAGTATATGCTGAAATCCAAGTGTGTTGCCATTTAACCAATGTAAGGTTATTAGGATCTTATAAAATGGAAAGAACCAATTCAACCATTGACTAGGTCATTCTGGTCTTTCCTTTATAGAACATTTCTTCATTTAAAATTTTCAAGGGACAGAGCACTCATCTACTTCAGAAGATGGGTTTAAATTTTGACTCAGACTTTTCAAAAGATCAGAGTGAAGAGAAATATAGGCAGAGAACAATGCAAAGGGATTCGAAAGTTAAGAAGAGGAATTCTTTATGTTGCCTCAAATTAGGAGGAGGAAATCTTATTCTATGGGTAGAGAAGACTCTAGGCTCATGGGTGCTGGGAATAAATCTAAGACCTTTCTAGGTACCTCAGATCTTGGGTTCCAGAAGTGGTCATTAACAAGGAGAGCTGCCTGAGTATTGTTCTATGAGGACGCACACAAGTCAGTCAGATGATCCCCAGGACTAAGGCCTGTCAACAGAGAAGTTCACAGTACATATGTATATGTGATTTATTTCTCTTGTCACATCAGGGAATACAGGTATCTTCATAAGCAGAACTGTGCTTTTTGTGTAGCCTCTGGCTCACATCAAGGGCTAATTTTTCTGAGAGATTCTAGAGTTCCCAGAATGAAGCACTAAAGGAAATCTTCTGGCATGAGAAGAGACACAAACTTGTATTGGGCTCTAGGTACTTCCTTGGGGCTGTAGTCTTCCTCAGTGTGAAGGGCCCACCCGCGAAGTAGTACCCAAACTAAACACGGATATCAGACCTCCTGCCCTTGGGTCCATGGGCCCACCACTCTGCTAGTCTTCCCAAGGGAGATAGCCTAGTATCTAAGAACACCAGGAAAGTATGGAATACTCCTGCTGCACATATGGTAGGTTTGCTTGTTCTCTCTCAAAAATATACCTTTTTATTCTAAGTAACACATATAGCATTTTAAAAGATTTTTTTTTTTTAGTAAAGAACAGAGAATTTCACTAGTAATATGCAAAGTTACGGGTGGTTTGAAATTTGACCTAAAGCACCACACTAACTCAAGGTACTTCTTAAGACTGATCTCTCTCTCTGTCTGTCCCTCCCTTTCTCCATCCTTTCACCTAGGAAGTATTTTTCCACAAGCTATCTATTTTTCTTTGATCCATTCCATTCCATTCCACTGCACTCCACTATACTCCACCTCATTCCATATCAATCCATTCAATTCTTCTTCTGGAACAACTGGCACTCTCTATTTGCTCATGGGTTCTCTTCCATCTTTAACATGACCTTCGCCAAATTTTCTCTCTTCTGCTGTCAGTCATGCAATGATTAAGAGGAAAGTCTCTGAAATCATATCAATCTAAGCTTGAGTCTTGGTCCCACTAGTTATTACACAGTCAAGTAACTTAGCTTCCCTGGGCCTGAAAATTAAGGACAGTCCCTAGTCCATAGAGTTGTTATGGGGATTTAAAAGACAGCCTGTTTAATATGCTGGATAGTGTCAAGCACATGGCAGGCACTCAGTGAATGTTAATCTTTTATATTCTCACCATACCCCTTTGACTTCTGCTTTCCTATCTGATGGGTAAATGTTTTCTTACTTTCTGTGGTGAAATTCTTGAGGAAGAAAATCAGGTTGGCAAAACTCACCTGTCAGACCACACAGCTGCAGCATTTTCCATAGATTGAGTTCTCAGTCAGATGACCTCTCTTGAACACCTTGTTGTGGCCTAGATGTTGAGTTTAAGTTACAAAATCTGCCCATCGAGATATCAGAAGCTACAGAAGTGGATTCCTGAAGGAGAGGCATGGATTGTGGGTACTGATCAATATTCTCAAAAAAGAGCGTTTGTTAATACAGGTTTTCACTAAATTTCATTGCCTCTTTATTTCGGAAATGAACATGGTAAATGTTTGCTACTAGTATTCGTAGTTTGGGCTAGTAGTGCATTTCTTTGTATTCATTAGGCCTATTTTGAAAATTTCTGTTGTCGTTTGAGTAAAATCATCAATACAATGATAAAAATTACTTTAAATGCAGCTCTAGAAATCAACACTAAAATAGGTTCCGCGTGACTGTCTGCAAAGCGATTAGCCTGACAAGGCAATTGACAGGGTGCACTTAAATCCCACCTGCCGTACCCTGTGTAGTGAAAACCTTTCTGAAGGCAAATTAGCTTCATAATGCAGCAACATGCCAACAAACATCCACATCAACCTCGTAGAAGGGGGTGTGGGAATGCAAATTAAAATAAAACCATTTGTGCAGAGATGTCTGTGAGACTGATGAGCATGTTATGTAGAGGCCAATTCCATGAAGTCTGCTAATTAGAACAATAGCTACCCTGATCTTTCTTCCTCTCTGAATCAACTCACACAGTTTGTCCAAACAGACCAGTTATCTAATACTCTTCTTACCAAGCACAACTCTGTCTATTCTAGGGCATAACTTGTTCCAAGTTAATTTCTAATTTAGTATCACGATCCATTTCTTCTCAGATCATACCATTTAAAAATATTGGGAGATAATTTTTGTAACTCAGTAATAAAGGACAGAATGATAGTAGGTTTGAAGTCCACTGATTTATTTAATTAATCATTCCAAAAATGACTTGCAGGGAACTACTTATGTTAGATTTTGTTACAAGTACTGGAAATTTGCCAATGAACAGGACTTTTTCCACCTCTAATATTGCTTATTTTCTATGGTGACGGAAAATAAACCAGACAAATAAGTAAAATATAAGGTTTGAGGCAGAAAGATGACTGGATGAAAATGAGCAGTAATGAAGGAAATACCTGTTTTTAAGGCAAAGCTATAGATATTACTAACATTAGTAATATTAGTTTCATCCTAGGGCAAAATAAAGATTGGGACCCTTGAAGAAGCCAAATGTACCAAAGAGGGAGTAAAATCTATTGAAAATCAAAAGGGGTCTTGGATTAGGGTGTCAAAAATAAAAGCATTAATAAGAGTAGATCTACAAACCTGGTAATTGCAAGAGGAAGAAATCTCAGGCAGGTACTGAATACAAGAATAGACCAAAGAGTCAGAAAAGGTAATTAGGGAAAATTGGAAAGCCATTTCCTATACAGAGTCAAAGAAAGTGAGTACAGAATCTAGGCAAAACACTCAAGAAGCAGATTTTGAAAAACTCAGATGAACTAAACTCAATTCCAAATCAATGTTCACTCTCAACCAAGAGCTTTGATAGACATGTTCTTACTATGGAAATCAACTCATCCTGTTAGAGGCCTATGGGTAAAAGGAATGGGGGGGGTGTTATGGTAGCAATGTCAAGGGTAATATTTAAAGCATGTCATAACCAGTGTTACGGTTGCGTTCAGACGGAATGGGGATAGGCCCTAATACTGGAGAGAATCCTAGAAGGCTGTGTTAGGTATTCCCACCTACTTCCATGGTGGGTGGCATGGTAATGAGGAGGGTATATCTGGAGCAATGACAACAGAGGTCTGGGAGCTTAGGGAAGTGGCTGTTAATCAACTGGTACTCCAATACACGATATATTCATATAGTGTTCCCAACTCTCTGATATTTGAATCCTGTATCCTGTGGAGATAGCATTGATGGCCAAAAGATCCTTTGGCTGGTAATAATGTCTGGGTGCAGGTGAGGAATATAGTAAAGTCATTAGAATACAGAGGGAGGACCAACCAAGTGGCTGGCATACAGTGTCTATGGCACACTTTTTATTTTTCTCTAATACCTTGCTCTTCAGCAGTAAAATGGGAATGAAGATACCGACCTTGCAAGAGTATTGTGAGGATCAAATGAAATGTGAAAATCCTCAGCATCACAATCACCACGTACAAATTGTGCAGCAATTCCTTGAAAATAATGTCACACTGGAAGATGTCATCCAATTCTCTTGTTCTATGAATGAGAACCTGTAGGTACAGATGTTGGTAATCTACCTGTAGTCATCCAGTAATTTCATTGTAAATTCACAAGAACGCAGATTTCTTATCTTCCATTTAAATGCCCTTAATTCTACATTATACTATATCTCCATTATTCTTTTACAAAGAATTTACCATAACTTTGTCCCCCTGGTGGATTATTAAGCTACATTTTCATGCTAATAACTTTTTAATGAAGAACTCATAGTAGTGGTAAAGAGGAAAAATAAACATAAAATGAGGCTTAAACATAAAGCATAAACCTAGAGAGATATGCTTAATGAAGGGGCTTGGGTGTGTTCAGGCAGAAGGGAACATAGGATATGAAACCATTCTTTCAAGAATAATCAGAATTATGTTAGTTTCTATTTGTTGTCCTCACAAATACTTCCCAGTAATGTTCCAACTATCTTGAGTCTCCAGTACCTCAGGTAGGGGAATATATTCAGACAGAATACAGGCGATTCTGTCTTGGAATTGTTGCCCCCTAGGACTTCAGCAAATCTGTACTCTTTTAACTAGCAGCTTCAAGATGATGTTTATAAATAGTAACATTATGTAAATAGCCACAGCGTGAAGAGTACTTCCAAAGGATCAGCAATATTCCTGAGTGCTAGGGACAGAAAACTCACATTTAAAGAAAACTCCCAAATGTGTCAGCCTACTGTTTGCTTTTCATTTATTTATCCGAAGTCAACAAAATAGTTTGAGCATAGAGAAAGCAAATGAAAACAAATATCAGGCCTGGATTTTAGACACCTTCTCTCTTCTAGCCTTCCCCCCAATCTATACATCTATCCATGAGTAGTACCACTGATGGTAGTTGAAATATCATTCCATGGTTTATGTGTGTGTGTGTGTGTGTGTGTGTGTGTGTACGTGTGTGTGTGTGTGGTTTTTCCATACATAGAAACTCTTAATTGTTACTAAGGCAGCAGAACGTGTTTTGCTTTCCAAGAAACAGAGAAATCAGTCATGATCTGTCAGAAAACAACTGTTTGCCAAGGAGCTTTTCCAGAAGCACTAACCTTTGTTTAGTATTGTATTGATTTTTCCAAACTAAGTATAGTTTATAATAGTGATAAACTACATAATGCCATTCATCAAATCAGTTAATACCTAGTTTATTATAACATTAACTTTTGCCACAGATGATTAGACAATTAAGTGACAAACTGTGTGTGTGTGTGTGTGTGTGTGTGTGTGTGTGTGTGTGTGTGAGAGAGAGAGAGACAGGCAGAGAAAGAGAGAGACACAGACACAGAGAAAGACACAGAGAGAAAGCACATGCACATCTGGAAAAACTGTGAATAGCATAAGGAAAGAATTCTCAATCAAGTACAAATATTAAGTATTATGCTATTCTCAGTAAGAAGTAAAATTTAAGTTTATTCCTTTACATGAATGTAAATGACATATGGAAATTGGACGCTTGTGTCCATCACACATGGTTTTGAACCCCCTGATTCTAGTTTTGTAACCTTGGGCAAGTTACTTGATTTTTCTGCACCTCATTTATGTCATTTACCTACTTCACAGGTTCTTTGCTCTTATTACACATGAAATATAGTTATTTTCATTTTTTTATTGTAGGAAACTGAATTTAAAGACATTGTGTTACCTCCATATAAGTTGTTTAAAAGCTGCCATAAAAGAGATTTTTTTAGCTTCAGTGTGCATCTTATTATGCTAGACTTACAAGGAGGAGTGGTGTAATTCCATTTTAACTATAATCCCTTTGAGCATAGGGAGCATCCTATCCTATATTTCTTTTTATCTAGCACCTAGCATACTATATTTTACTATAGTATGCATATAAATCAGAATGACTGGAGAAGCTTTAAAATTGATTGACTGATTGATTTATATGCAGTCATTAAATCATTTGCCAGTGGCACGCTTGAAACAGAAAGGAACAGAGCAGATACATTCTGAGTCATTTAGTTTTGTTTGAACCACCAAACCATCCACTTATTTATAGTCAGATTCGACAGCATCCTACTATACAAAATCCAGATCAGTTTTTTTCCTCTGTATTTTCAACTTTTAAGGAGTAACATCCCAAAAAATATTTTGAAATGTTTAAAAAATTCTCTGGCCATAAATAGGTAAAAGGAAACAAAGTTCAATATATCCACACAAGTTATTAATAGTATTCATAATGTTTCAGTAGATCTTGCAGTCATTTTGTAATTTTTCTGTATTTTAATTCAATATCTATCTTTTATCTCTTTCTTTCATCTCTCATGTCCTCATTCATTTTTCCCTTTTGAATGGCTTTATGGAGATATATATAGATATATAGATATATATGAATTTCCTTAATTTTATGATTAAAAATCATTGGCCACCATTAGCTATTTGAACCTTTTTTAAAGAGTACAAAATTAATTTTAATGAGAATACAAATATTGCATAGAAATCTACTACATAGAGAAATAAAGAAATAAGAACACTAACAAAGAAACAAAAAAGCTAATGAAAATCTTAGTACTGAAAAATACAGTACCTAGGACGAAAATTCACTGATTGCAACTTGCCCTTCCGAACAAGATGGACAAAGATGTATTGGATTTACTTTCTGCTGTAGTTTGGATCTTGTGTGTGCTTCAAAGGTTCATGTGTTACAGGATTGAGCCCCATAGTAGGGTTATTGGGAAGTAGTGGAACCTTCAAGAAGTCTTAGGCCTTTTATAGGAGGTCTTAGATAACTGAGGTTGTGCACTGGAAGGGGATCATGGGGATCCAACTCTTTCTCTTTCTCTCTTGTCATCCTATCTACCACGAAGTGAAGGCCAGAAACTCTTATGAGATATACCACCTTACCATAGGCTCAAAAGCCAGCAGAGCTCCCTGCCCATAGACTCAAACCTCCAAAACTATGATCAGCAACTTTTCTCTTTTTAAATTGACTATCCCAAGGATCTTATTACAGTGATGGAAAGCTGGCTAAAACACTTTTCTCTCTGATAACAAACAAAAACTATAACAAACGATACATGAAATACTCTTGTTAAAACAATTACAATGAAAGACAGCTATTCTTAAGAGATGAGAAACAAATAAGGTGAAGCTTATATATGTTTGCCCCACCTTACTACTTAGAAAGTTCCCAGGTCACGGTTGAAGGATGACAAACCCAAAGAATCTAGGTGAACTGTTTAAGTTGAGAAGATAGAGCTAAGAGCCCAGAGAGAAAGAAAGCAAGGACATTAGTGTTACTAAATCAGAAAGGATAATCCAACACTACATTATATTTTATTGAATTTTCAACTTAATATATTTTCATGGAATAGTATTGCTGAACCTATCTATACTTATATACCAGTGCCCCCCCACTCAGTTAAGAAAAAATATTTTTTATCCCTAAGGCTCTATTTCAATTAACTAAATATATATGTAATGAAAATATGTATGTGCCTGAGGTAGATGACTTACATATTTGTTTCTTTACAAACTTTAAAAACTGATATTTGGAAGAGGCAAGATGTTCAGAATAGTGGAATGAAGAGATTGCTAAATCCTCTACCCAAATACAGTGATATAACTGGACAAATGATCAAAACAGCCATTTCAATGCTGTTTGGAAATCAACAAAAGGCATACAAAAATATAAGCATACATTGGTGCTTGAAAAACTACTGAACTTCAGAGTTCAAGTAGGAACCATGACAGTTTACAGCACAACTACATCTTTCCATCCCTTTCCTTATGCCCAAGCTCATCCAATTGAGAATTCTATCAGGGTGGGGCAAATCCTAAAAATCACAGCTTCCCTGTTAGTGGGGGTTTGTCTTATCTGGTAACCCATGCTCAGAGCTTTGTCTAAAACAATAGAGACTATTCTAATGTCAGTCAATCAAGGAAGGCCAATGTCACTTCTGCCTGAAGTTGTGATACTGGATGGAATGATTTAGCATTCCTCCCAACAGATTCACTCCTAAGTGTCGATCTGAAAGAAATGAACATGTAAGTCCAATCACAGACTTCTTTGCAAATGTTCAAAGCAGCATGATACCTAATAATTAAAACCTAAAAACAACCTAATTGATGAATACATAAATAAAATGTATATATACAAAGAACTAAAAGAACTACTGCTATATGCATCAACAGAGATGAGTCTTTTTAGAAAGCTCCAGAAAGCTAGGCAGATACAAGAACCCACATATTATATAATTTCATTTGTCTTGAATAGCTGGAAAAGGTAAATCTATAGTGTCAAAAACAGATGAATCTTCCTCAGGGCTGGGAGTGGAACTGGGGACTGAATGTAAATGTGAAAGTAGGATGTTTTTGGACCATAGTAGGATGGTTGTTACATTAGGAACTTTTCCATTATTGGGACAAAAATCTCCAAAATTCACAACTTGGAGGAGAGTTTATTTGGCTTACAGTTTAAAGTGGACTAAGTCAGCTTCCTCCAAGGTAGAAACAGCATGGTGAAAGGGCATAGTGAAAGAAATCTTTTCAACCCATGGCAGCCAGGAAACAGAGAGACGGGAGGACTGGGGACAAGAATGCATCCTTCCAAGTCACACCCTCAGTAACCCACCTTCAATGAGGCCCTACCTTCTAACAGCTCATTCAGCTACTGAACTTGTCACATTCCAAACACATGACACTTTGGACACTTTGGAGGGACATTTTTGATGTAAACCATAATATTTGTATAACTAATTCTGAATTTTACTAAAAAAACATTGAGTTGTACACTTGAATAGGATAAATTAAATTGTATGTAAATATGCCTCAATAAAGGTGTTAAAAATTGGAATATGGACTCCTCCTGTGGACCACAGCTCCTCACGCCAGTGTTGTCCACATTCTCTGCCTTGCTGACTTCCTACAGCTATCAACAGCCAAGGACTACCTCGTCCTTCAAGGGTCTGGCATTGGTTTCTTGCACATTAGGGCTGAGGGCACCTTCCACACATCCACTTGGGCTCAGATGGCAACACGTGTCCCCATCCGCCTCCAGGAGCTATGGCAGTGGCTAGCTCACCTGACAGGTTGCTGATGAGAAATTCGAACACTACCATGAAGAACCTTGATTTCTGCCTGGCTTACTACCTGGACAAAATGCATACCCAGCGCAGGTGGACAGAGAGCTACGGGTAAAGATCCGCAACAGGTACTGGCAGCAGGGTTCAGGCTGTCCTGCAACTACAGCCATTATTTCCAGACCATCGAGAATTTAAGAGACAATATTCTTGCTGCCACATTTGAGAATTCCATGATTGTCCTGCAGATTAACAATGATTGTTTAGCTACCAATGAGTTCAGTACCAAGTTTGAGATGGAGCTTGCTTTGCATCTGAGCATGGAGGTGAACATCAATAGAGCTGGCTCTGACCAAAATCCACCTGGAGAAGCAGCTATGGTGCATCCAGGAGGACTCAGTCTACCCAAACAAGAGCAAGAACCATGAGGAGGGATTCAGTGCCGTGTGGGAATAGGGAGCTGGACAGGTCAGCATGGAGGTGAATTTTGCTTTGAGTGTCCATCTAGCCAAGATCCTGAGTGATTTGAAAAGCCAATATGAAGTCATGGCTGAAGAACAATTGGAAGAAACCAAAACCTGACTCTTCAGTGGGACCCAGAAGCTGAATCCGGTCACTGGCCACATGGAGAAGCTCTAGATAAGGAAGTTGGAGTTCACTGACCTGCAGCACACCCTTCAGGGCCTTGAGATCACAGACCGACATGAAAGTTACTTTGGAATGCACAATGGCAGAGAGTGGTGCCTACTTCAGAGCTCGACTGGTGCAGATCCAGGCACCGAACGGCATCACTGAAGCATAGCCAGGTGATGCGCATGCAGGTGCTGAGCTGCAGACTAGAGCAACTACAGTTCATGCACATCAAGTCATGGTTAGAGCAGGAGATTGCCACTTACCGCAGCCTGGACGTCCACTAAAATGACCCACCCATCCCCAAGATATGTTGAATCTGCAGCCTCCTGGGAGCCTGCCTTTGGCAGCAGACTTCTCCTGGGGAGGGCCGTGAGAACCCTTATCTCTGGCTGTTCCCTTTTCTGCCAATAAAATTTCATGGCTGAAGGGGAAAAATTAGTATATAAGAGAATGATCGTTAACTTGATTACAGTAATATAATTTCCTTTAAAATACGAAACATCTAGCAATAACATTGTAAGATTCTAAGAAGGCTTTACAAAGAAAATCTTACTGTTTCATAGCATACTATAAAAGAAAATTCCAAAATCATCATTTTCCTTGGTGTATTTGCAAAAAGTTGTCCCATTCAGAAATAGTCTCATATTTCGTGATAATTTCAGCTGGTTATAGGTGAATCTGTTTTGAGTTTACAACATGCATTATAATAAATTACAAATGAGAAAACCACCAGAAATGCTCCATATTCCAGCTATTGAAAGAGATAAAAATAACTGCTAATGATTTACCTTGACATAAGCTTGGTATTAGACAATACAGTGAACAGAAGAGTGATACCATTTCAGACAGTATCTACCAAGGTCTTCTGAGATTAATGCAATTGTCAATTTTTAAACTAATTGAGGAATTGGAGACCACTGTCCTTACATTTCTTTATAGCTTTTTTTTTTTGCAAAAGATGATCTTTCTTTTACGTTTTGTCAGAAAAACATTAAATCAACAAAATAGTCATTTTATGTTGAAAAATTTTTCCTAAAAATAATATGCCAAAATGCTTTATCTCTAAATTTTAAGCATTGAAGGGCAATTTCCACCTATAAATGCTGAATATTTTATATGACATATATAGTGTCTGTTTAAGTAAATAATATTACTTAATATTGATGGGAATGGGAAAAATTCAATAATCCTATATGTTGTTGGTGACATTGTCAAATGGAAAACATTTTGTCCTGTGTATCTTGAGACATAAAATTCTTCAAGTTGTCCAGATACTCCACTACTTGGGCACTGCTTCAAAAGCACAGCCTCACTGGAGTCCAGGGAAAAGTGAATATGAGAAAGATCTGTTAATTTCAAAATGCTTGCCTACATCATGATAAGAAAATCAGCAAAGATTAATGCCGGCCAAATCTCTTCTTCCCTAGAGCATATTTTCAAAAAATCTCTCTCAATTCAGTGCCATCGCTATGTCAATTCATATCTTATGTGAATCAATAGAGTTATTAACAGAAGATCTGGGCAGAATGAACCTAGAATTGTGACTTTCAAAGCTAATGTGGAAATAATTGTCACTTCAGGTCCCATTTGGTAAGCCTTTATTCTTTTTATGGCTTATGGCACCTTGTGAACTGCACTAGCTACTAATAAGCATGAACAGTCTTCATTTAGATCCCCAAGCTTTTGATATCTTTGCACCAAGTATATCATTTATGTAACAGGATGATAAATGCAATTCCTTGTGTAGACTCAGAAAGAGGCCACAAAGCCTGAGATGAGAACAATAGTTGCCTGGTAACCGCACAGCCTAAGCCAAAGGGCTGGTTGATCCATGGAGCTTTTGTAAAGGGAGTACCCTGATGCTGGGTCTTCCAGAGTGAACAGATAACCACCCTCCAGCTCATGTAAAAGGCTGAGATTAAATGGGTAAGATAGCTCATTTGATTTTTCTTGCTTTTTAAAGTTTAGTTTATTTATAATTCTTATTGGAGTATAATATCCACAGGAGAGGTGTACATATAATTGTGCAACTCAGTAAATTTCTGAGCAAAATTCATTCGTGACACAAGCACAAGAACATGAAATAGAACATTATCAGCACAACAGATTCCTCCCCCAAGCTTCTCTCAGCCAGTTATCATATATTTCTGGTTTTAACATAGCATAAAGTATCTTAAGTATTTTATATAAATAGGTCACATAGTGTGTACTGTTTTGTACATGGCTTTATTTGCTTAATATTGGGTTTTTGATATACTGTGTCTGCAGTTGTAGAATCAATTAACTTCAATTCTACATAGCATTACATTGTGTGTATGTGTGTGTGTGTGTGTGTGTGTGTATCAACGTTTATTAACAGGCAAATAAGCAATTTTAAGTTTAGAGCCATTACTAGTAGGGGGCCAACAAACATATTTTGTTGAATATATGTGCACTTGCCTAATCAGTGGAATAGTTAGGTCACAGAGAATGAATATGTTTCTCTTCAATATGTAACACTAAAGTATTTTCATAATGCTAAAATATTTTCCAAAGTATTGTATAGATTTTTACTTCCACCAGTAATAGTATATGGAAGTTTTAAGTGTTCCATGTCCTAACACTTTGTAGTTTCTATTTCACATTAGCCATTCTATTGCGTGTGTAGTTGTGTGATTTGATGAGAGTATTTCAAGAAAGATTTAAGTGTGCTGTGCTTCACCTCAATTTAATTCAAATGAGAAGAGTTTCAAATATGTTTCAAAGAATTTTAGGAACTAAAGAACAGGCATCTTATTCAGGCTTTGGATTTCTGAAGGTCAAATCTGTGGTTGTTGTTGCCCCTTATCAATGACGGAGTACAGACAGCTTCCCTGAGAGCCAAATCCTCTTCTAACAAAGTTGGGCCAGAGTGAAGGTTTCTGGGAGACCAGATATTACCTAGAGAAAGGAATCCTCTGAGATACAGTATTTTCTCTCATAATTTACCCCAATGCAAAAGACTGACTCGGGAAACATAAAAACTCTAAATGAAGGCTAAGCACACTAAAAGCCCAAAAGCCATGGAGTATTCCACTTGCCAAAGCATTTAAGAGGGACATCACCAAAAGGACCCCATTAATTGGATGCGATGTGTGAAAAGAGATATTGGAAAAATACTTTCACCAGAGTATTGTAACAACAGATTCCAACCAAACCAGCCAATTACTCAGCTACATAATAATTAGCAAACAACTAAAGGAAGAAGTCAATCTATGTCCTTTTCCTGAAGTAGACTTCCAGGATTGAAGCAGGTCTGAATTTGAGGAGGTGCGTTTGCTACTTGAAGTAGCCCTAGACTAGTGTTAAGTCATTATGAGTTGAAATCGAACTTGTTAATCCTTTAAAGATTTTGAAAGATTGTGTCGTTGTTCATGCTGTTGTTTAAGAGAGAATTGAAAAACTCCAGGACATGTATTCAGGATTTTATCTGGAGCGGGGAACATTATTGCACAGTAAGAATCTAAAGGAGAATGAGGAAAAAGAATAAGGAAGAATTTCATACAATACAGATGATCAAATTAGTATTTTAAAACTCGAAAAAAAATGCCTCGATCTTGATCTCCTCTATGATATTTAGTTGTTTACAGACATACTTAATAAGCAAGCAATAAACTGCCAAAGTTTTGAAAATTGCTTCAATGTATGTAAAAATAATCAAATTCAATCATATGCTTCAGAAAAATGCAACTCTGAATGACAGCCGTCTCTATTTCTCAAAGGACAGTAACAATAGCATGCTGGTGCCTTAAGCCATTTGTACTCTGAATACGGGTCCAGTGAGCTGCTCTGAAATCGCTCAATGTAGTGACAGTTCTCAACCAGTTGAAATAGTAGTATCTGTGACCGATGTGCAGGCTATTGAAGTTTGTGTGCCACAGATAAATTTCAGGGAACTTTAGGGACGTTCATATATGGAGAAAAAACATTTCCCAAATTGCCACAGAACAAGCAATTCTTCCACCATCAAGCTTTCAGTTTCTAGGAGTTTTTCTTCAACATGTCTGGTAAACAGCCACCTAAACTTTAAGGAAATGTGGCAACTAAATTATTTAAGTCTATAGTATGAAGAGGACATCCTCACCTCCAAAGAATGAGTCAAACAAAACAAGACAGAAGAGGATAAAGCAAGAGTTAATGGTCTAATTTTGTAGAGGCATAATAAAACAGAAATGAAGGAAAAACTTGATTTAAGGAAAAACACATCTGAACCAGAAACCTAGGGGCTTCTCTGTTAGCCTCTTGGAAAATATCCAGTCTACACTTTTCTGATATCCATTCTCTCCCAGTAAAACTTATTTCTGTTATCAAGTATTCAATAAAACTGAGATTGAACTACTGGTAGTCAAAACAATCTCAGTACTCTGTAAACATTATCTCCCTATTGTTTATGGAGTCTATACCATAACACCTCAGTTTACAAAGGCTTCTGTTTGCAAACAATTTTCTTTACAAACAAAAGCGGTGGGCAAAATTTTGCTTCTGTTTGCAAACTTTGCAACAGGTGACAAACATGACTAGGGCCATCTTCCCCACACAAGCACAAATGCAGCCATCTTCCCCTAAATCGGAAAACAAATTCACAGACTGAGGTACCACTGTACAATGATATGTAAGACTAAAAATAGATTTAGTTTATTTGGGGCTGATTACTGAGCTAATCAGCATGCGAACAGTAGTCCTAATTAGTGTGTGTAGCCAGGAGTGCTATTATTAATTTGTTACAAACAGTGTAAAGGATGTCAGATATTGATACACTTAATTACTGTTTCTCAATCCAGACAAAGAAAATGAATGGATTTTCCTCAAATACTAGGTTATATGAATCCTTCATTGTTCTCTTTCCTATGTACATTTTTTCATGAGATATTATTATTTGTACCCTTCCCCTATATTTCTGAATTAGTTTTCTGAAGTTGGAAAATAGTCTTTGCATCCACAGAAGATATATTGAGGCATTATTTTCAACATGACTTTATGTTGTTTAGTATACAATATTTCTCCCTGTGTATTTATTCTCTGTAGTCTTCTTCCCGCTCCTTCCATCTAAGAAAGTGTGCTGATGCAATGTCTGCATATTTTGTTTAGGTATGTAGTTAGATTGTAACTTTTTTATTAGTAGTACATACTTGTAGTACAGAATGTTCGCATTCTTTGTGGGGAATTGGTATATGTACATAATACATCTTTATTCCTTTTTCTAAAATCCTCATTCCTTTCTCTCCTTCCCCCCCATCCATCTCTTGATCCCTTTCTTTTTTTTGTACGTTCGCAATACATAATGTTTACATTTCTTGTGTGGAGTTAGTACATCTACATAATACATCTTAATTCCTTTTTCCATCCCCTTCCCTTTCCTCCTTCCCCCCGCCTGCCATCTCTTAATCCCCTTCCCATTTGAAAAAGGTCTATCCTCCTACTGTTATCTAACTTCATTTTGTTCTTTATTTATACTTTGGGCTTTTCACATAAGAGAAACCATGTGCTATTCAAGCTTGTGCGATTTACTTCACTTAATATTATGGTCTCAAGGTACATCCATTTTCCTACAAATGACTCAAGCTTATTCTTCTTTATGGCAGAGTAATACTGCACTGTAATTTTCAAGAACAAATTTAGTCTTGTCATTTTGCTTACATAAGAAAAATTCAGTTTGCTAAACATTTCATGTAATTTCACCACATTGGAAGCTTGAACATGTTATGTGTGGCAATTTTTGCTCTAAAATTTATTTTGCCTTTTAAAATTGTATAATTACTTTTAAATTCTAATACAGGTATTCATAACCTGGAGATCAGACAATTGCTTTCATGTGATGTATTTGGTATCTCATGACTAGTTTGTTTTGTTTTATATCAAAACAACTTTTGTTTTTCAAGAACTATCTTATAAACAGAATATTTCCTTGTTGAAAACACAATTTAAAAAAAAAAACTGCACAATCTCACAAAAAAAGAAAATGAAATACCAGGAATCACAATCACCAATCTCAAAGGGGAAAAATTAGGAATGAAATAATCAAAATGTTCAGTATTGAAAGAGTTGGAACTGTGAATACATTTAAATCCGCTCAATATTTCTAATTTTTTATGATACAGATATGTACTTCTATAATTTTGAAAATGTAAATTTTATAGCTTGGAGCTATTAATTTAAAATAAACATTAGAGAGCTAATAATTTTATTTTAAATGGTTAAGTAAATTTAGTAATTTTTGTTGTGTACACAATTGGAAGTTATTTGCACAAATTTTTAAAACATTTCCATCTAGACAGATCATATATATGAGTATACCATATATGTGTGCATGTGTATATATTTTAAAAGCATTTTATCGCCTACTTCATTGCATCTAGTATGGTTTCAGTTATAATGCAAAAAGTTTTAGCAGATATAGAATATAAAACCCTGCCTTCTCGGAGCTTGGAGAACTATAAAGCAATAAAGAGCAAAAATGACCTTTTTATAAATGTTTTCATGGGTTTTAATGGGATTGTGGGACGTTTTATAGCAGAGATACCATAATGTTAGCTTATTCATCAATTAATTCATAGACAATATTACTAAAATGTCTGGAGTTTATTTCTAAGTTATACTTGCAACATTGGGTCAGCTTTATAATGCCATTACTTTTAACAACCTTAAACCTTTTGTTAGGGACATGGATAAGGGAGTTTTAAAAATACATCTGGATAATATTGACCCTTTGTAAATAAGCCAGAGTTCCATCAAATAATTTTGCAAATTTCATAAAAGGAATAGAACTTCAATTCTGAGTG
Source organism: Hystrix cristata (assembly GCA_004026905.1). Taxonomy (NCBI): domain Eukaryota; kingdom Metazoa; phylum Chordata; class Mammalia; order Rodentia; family Hystricidae; genus Hystrix; species Hystrix cristata. The sequence goes on from PVJO010013998.1 coordinate 40,851, forward strand.
CCAGCCTTAAATTAATTCTTAGCACCCACCCTGAATGTCAGGACTATTCCTGACCGCTACCCTATCCTAGGGACAAACCTAATAAGGGACCTATACCCTGCTCCCTGAAGCTGCAAACATGTCCAAAACAAGTAGAAATATAAACTATAGTTTTACACAGAATTCCACTGAATATCAATGTGATATAGCAAAGAAAATTCAACTTGCAATGTTAGATATGTTTGTACTTCAAATACAGTTTGTCTAGCTACAAGAGATTTTTCTCCAAATCCACCACTTCAGATAGCACTCTGCCATGTTGAACGTTTCCCTGAGTCCATTTTTTTCTTTCCACTTATCAGTTGAATAATAGTCCCTCAATGACACTCTTTTTACTATATTTTAGAGGACAATTCAGTGTTCTTTGATATCTATTTTTATAACTACCTGAACAAGAAAAATATCAACACAAACCCACGGGAACAGGAGATTCTGGGAAGGGGAAGCACTTATTTTTATTTTTTGAACATCTATTGATGGAAGGCATTCATTCTATTTAAAGGAGGGTATAGACAGCATCAATGCATTCATTTTGAGAAATTTAGACCCTGTGCTACAGTTGAAGGATACAGTGGTGGGTGAAACAGAGAAAGTCTTTGTACTTACAAAGTTTACTGTTCAGTGGAGGCAGATAAACCAATTATCACATAAATAAGCAGAACCAGGAGTTACGACAAGTGCCATGTGAAGCGTGAGTTTGTTTTACTGAATTAAACAGAAGATCCTAATTTCAATTGAAAATACAGGAAAATCTCTCTAGGAAGTAATCACATATGGCAGATCCTTAAGTGTGAGAGTGAGCAAGGCACGGAAAGAGCAAGGAGGAAGATAAACCAAGTCCTCCGGTAAGAAAGTTCCTTGGCTATTTGAAGGAATAAAAGGTCAGGAGTGAGTGCTAAAGGGAGGGTGGAGAAATGGTGTACAAAGAGTTTGTGGAGGACAGCAAAAGACAGCTCCCAAGGGCTTTATAAATAGTTTTAGTATTTGAGATGTTATTTTAGGTATAATGAGAAGTCCCTGAAAAGCTTTGGGGAGAAGATATGATCTGGTTGACATTTTAAGAAGATTACTCTTCAGCCTACAAAGAATAGATCCACAAATAGCATCTACTTTCTTAAAAGTAGAAATTAATAAAACTAGGGACATATAACAAATGTAAGAAACTTATATGACAGGAAATAAGCAATACATACAATGAGAAGGAAATTACCTATTAGAATTACTAGAGTTCTAGGATCAAGTTCTTAGTAGACATTACATATATGTACTTCCTTATGTAGATAAAGGTTACAATTACTTGAATGCCTTTTCCCATGTAATCATCAAATAGAATATACTAGTTCTAACATCCCCATATATTAAAGCCATGTAAAGCCGGATAGAATTTCTTAGGGCAAGAAGTCAGTAAAAAATTATTGGTCTTATTTATATTGTCTTTGCAGTCATATATTTCCATATAGCTGTGTGACTGCTATAGTGAAGAATAAACCTTTCTATTTCAAAAATCATATTTTTAATTCTTAAAATTAATACCTGTCTCAGTCTGGTAATTATGAAAATTTTACTTTCACATGTCGCTGTGATGGCCAAGAAACAATATACACAGTACCACCAGTATGTAATATGTTGTTGGTATCAACCCTTTGGTGAATATGAATAACTGTAGGATAGAGTAAATTGCTGCTTTTCAAACAAATTTATACGTTTTAAAAATAACTGGATTGATTGCATGCATCATGGATAAGGAGGCAATGATAGAGGGCCACTGTTTGCTAAAATTAGTTTTACATATTAGCACAAAAATATGTCATATCAACTTCATACTAATATTCAGAGAATTTTCTGCATCCTTTGTTTCCATTTTTGTACAGTTTTCTGTTTTCCTAACACTTGGAACAGTGTAAGGTTAAATTTGGCATAAGTTGATCTGTTCCTCCAGTGTATTTCCTTTCTTCCAAAACTGTCGCAGAGTGTTTTAAATTTGAATTATCTTGGTAATTCAGGGTAAGCTATTCTGCCTTCCAACTAGTATGAGCTCTTAATAGTTTATGCACATGTGATGACACACGAAGTAGGCTTTATTTTGTATTTTAGGAAATTGACTGGTACGTCGTGCCTTTGCTCTTCCGGAGGTTGAAAATGTAAGCTAGAAATCCCTCCAAGCATAAAAGACATGAATGTAAATCACAATTTGGAACCTCCCATCCCTACACTTCTGCAGAGCATTTGTTCCTGTTCTTTCAAAAAATAAAACTGTTATCTTTGTTTCCTATAAAATAAAAAAAACTCTGGCCTTGATTATTAACCATTCTTTTCCATACTTAAGAGTGAAAATGGGCTAAGGCCCATTCAGACATTCATTTAATGAAATATTCTTTTGAACATCAATGAAACGGGTTCTTATTTAAAAAAATTACTTCATGTCATTTTCAGAATTTGTTTTCCGAGTATGCCCCAAGAAGTTTTTATAATGCTGAACTCTTCTTTGGCTTTCTAAAATACATAATTTTTTTTGGCTCTCCTGCCATTACACTGATGGAAATTATAAATAAAGTAGGTTAAGACAACTCAAATGAATCTTCTTCCCCATTGCTTTGAATATGAGAAACAGAAATTAGCCCCTCAAAATTTGTTTTCCGTTTTTACTACTTTGAGGTATAACTGACAATAAAAATTATATATTTATATTTAAAGTGCACACCATTATATATGTACATGCTTTTGATACATACTTATCACAATCAAGCAAAATAACATTTGTCACCTGACAGTTACTTTTCTTGTGTGTGTGCGTGTTAAGAATACTTACATGTAAGATCCATTCTCTTCAACCAATTTCAAGTTTTCAATACATTCTTATAAACTGCAGTCATCATGCTGTGCCTTAGCTCTCCAGAAATTATAACAGAGTTTGTACCCTGTGAACAATACCTCCCCATCTCCCCCACCTCTTATCCTGGAGAATTACCCTCCTATTCTTTTTCTAGAAGTTTGACATTTTAAAATTCCACACATGACATAGTGCAGTATTTATCTTTCTGTGTCTTATTTTAACTAGCATAATGACCTCTAGTTTTATCCATGTTTTTGAAAATTCTTTTATCCTACAAAGATTTCATTTTTTTAAAGACTGCCTAATATTTCACTGTATGTATGTATATCTGAATATTAGTATGAAGTTGTATATACACACATATATACATATACATTTTCTTCATTCATATCTTGACTATTGCGAATAATGCTACTGTGAACTTCGGAATGAAGCTATCTCTTTAAGATAGTAACATCGTTTCCTGTGGTCATATGCCTAGAAGTGGAATTGCTGGATCATATGACAGTTCTTTTTTTCTTAAATGTTGTGAGAAAATTCCATGCTGTTATCCATAAAAACCATAGAAATTACATACCCCCAAACAAGGTATAAGGGTTCCATTTTCTCCACATCCTTGCCAATACTTTTTTTTTTTTTTTACTTTTATTAGAACATGTTTGCAGTGCGTAATGATTACATTCACTGTAGGGGATTGGTACACGTACATAACACATTTCAATACCATTCTAACAGGTATGATGTGCTATTTCATTGTGGTTTTGACTTGCATTTCCCTGATGATTAGTGATGTGGAGAACAGTTTTATATCCCTTGGCCATTTGTACACTTTCTTTTGGAAAAGTGTCCATTCAGCTCTTGGTCACTCTGATTCCTTTGCAACATGTAACAGGTGTGGAAGATTGGGGAGGGAGAGGGGGGAGAACTGGCTTCCCATTACTGGCCTATGAGATGCTCCATTACCCAGTTCTGTCAGTGAGTTCTGGGGCCTTCAGTTGGGCAGAATTGGACAAACAGGCAAGATAAAGAATGACAGAGGACAGGGAGATCTGATATATATCATAAACTGCAGACAGACTGAGACCTTACAGGTCGGAGGAGAATAGGAATTTGAGAGCCATTCAGTAGAGGAAGGAGAATGATACTGATTCCCCTGATATGCATGGGATATTGTGACAGAGAGAAGGACAAAGAGCATTTTAAGTTGTGTTGATTGTTAAAAAATATAAGCATATAAGTGATTTTGTTAGAGGTTGAAATTTTCAAAAACTAAATGGCTCTGAGGGGAGAGGAAGAGAAGGGGATAAAGAAAGAAATTGAGATACATTATGTACATAACTCCCCACGGGAAAAGGAATTGTTATGTACTGTAAATACACACTAATAAAAAATAAAAATTGAAAAAAATATTAAATGGCTTTCCAATTTTTTTAAATTTATTTTCTTTTAATGGTACATTTTAGATGTACATAGTGATAACATTCATCATAGGGGATTTGTACCTGTACGTGATATATCTTGTTGCTTCTTTTTTTCCCATTCACCTCCCCTCCCTTCACCCCCTCCTCCAGCTTTGTTTCCATTTTTTCTTTCCATTTCTCATTTCTCTTGTCTCTCTGTCCCTTTCTCCCTCCTTTGTTCCCTTTCCCATTTGGACATTTTCTTCCTTTTTCCAATATAATACATTTTAGTCTCTATTTACACTTTCAGTTTCTCACACCAGAGAAACAATGTGGTATTTAAACATGTGTGTCTGATTTATTTCACTTAAGAGTACAGTGTCAAGATGCATCCATTTACCTAGGAATATCTCAAGCTTGTGCTGCGGTATGGCAGAGTAGTACTCCATTGTATAAAAAAAAAAACCATATTTTCTTTATCCATTCCACTGCTGATGGGCATTTGGGCTGTTTCCAAGATTTAGCTATTACAAACTGTGCTGCTATAAACATGAGTGTGCATATATCGCTGTGGTATGATGCTTTTAATTCTTTTGGGAAGATACCAAGAAGTGGAATAGCTGGGTCAAATGGAATCTCTAGTCCTAGTTCCCTGAGGAATCTCTACACTGATTTCCATAGCGGTTGCACCAGACTACATTCCCACCAACAGTAGAGAAAGGTTCCTTTTTCTCCACAGCCCCTCCAGCATTTGTTATTGGCTGATTTGTTGATAATAGCCATTCTTTGTGGAGTGAGGTGGAATCTCAAGATTGTTTTAATTTGCATCTCTCAAGTGACCAGTGATGTTGAACATTTTTTCATATGTCTCTCTGCTGTTTCTAATTCTACATCTGAGAAGTGTCTATTCATTTCAGTTGCCCACTTTTGGATTGGGTCTTTAAACTTGGGGGGTCTGATTGTCTTGAGTGCTCTATATATTTGAGATGTTAGTCCTTTGTCAGAGGAATAGATGGTGAAAATTTTTTCCCCACTCTGTGAGTTGTCTCTTTGCTCTGTTGGTAGTTTCTTTTGCTGTGCAAAAGTTTTTTAATAAGATCAGGTCCCAGTTGTTGATTCTTTGTGATATTTCCTGAGCAACTGGGGATTTGTTCATAAAGTCCTTGCCTACACCTATGTCTTCAAGAGTCTGATCTATTCTATCTTCCAATAGATTTAGTGTTTCTGTTTTAATATTTAGATCTTTGATCCACTTTGATTTTAGCTTAGTGCATGGGGAAAGATACAGGTCTAGTTTCAACCTTTGGCATGTGGAGAGCCAGTTTTTCCAGCACCATTTATTTAAGAGGCTGTCTTTCTTCCAGTGATGTTGTTTGGCCCCTTTGTCAAAGATGAGGTGACTGAGAGTGTTTGGACCTGTTTCTTCATCTTCTAATCTGTTCCATTGGTCCTGGGGTCTGTTTTTGCACCAATACCACACTGTTTTTATTACAGTAGCTTTGTAATACAGTTTTAGCTCAGGGATTGTGATGGCCCCTGCTTTGCTTTTGTTGCCCAGAATTGCTTTTGCTATTCTAGGTTTCTTTTGGTTCCAAGTGAATTTTAGGATTGTCTTCTCTAAATCTGTGAGGTATGCTATGGGTAATTTAATTGGGATTGCATTAAATCTGTATCACAGTTTTGGGAGTATGGCTATTTTCACTATATTGGTTCTTCCTACCCAGGAGCAATGGATATCTTTCCATTTTCTGATATTTTTTTCAATCTCCTTTCTCAAAGTACTGTAGTTTTCGTTGTATAGATCTTTTACTTCCTTCGTTAGGTTGATTCCCAGGTACTTCATTTTTTTGGATGCTATTGTGAAAGGTGTTGTTTCCCAATTTCCCTCTCAGTGAGTCTGTTGTTTGTGTACAGGAATGCTATTGATTTCTGAGTGTTGACTTCATATCCAGCTACACTGCTGAATTTGGTTATTAACTCTACAAGCCTTTTGGTGGAGTTTTTGGGGTCTTCTACATAGACTATCATGTCATCTGCAAATAGTGATAATTTAACTTCTCTTCCTAACCTTATTCCATTTATTTCTTTCTCTTGTCTAATTGCTCTGGCGAATGTTTCCAGAACTATATTGAATAAGATTGCTGAGAGTGGACATCCTTGTCTTGTTCCGGATTTTAGAGTGAAAGCTTTTAGTTTTTGACCATTTAGTATGATGTTGGCTGTTGGTTTGTCATAGATGGCTTTTATCGGATTAAGATAAAGACCGGCTATTCCAATTTTCTGCTGGGCTTTTATCATGAATAGGTGTTGGACCTTGTCAAATGCCTTTTCTGCATCTATTGAGATGATCATATGGTTTTTGTCCTTGGCTCTGTTAAAATGGTGTATCACATTTATTGATTTGCATATGTTGAACCATCCCTGCATCCCTGGAATGAATCCTACTTGGTCATAGTGTATAATCTTCTTGATAATTTGTTGCATTCGGTTTACTAGCATCTTATCGAGGATTTTTGTATCTATGTACATTAGTGAGATTGGCCTATAGTTCTCTTTTTTTGTTGGATCCTTCTCTGGCTTTGGTATCAGGGTAATGATTGCTTCCAGGAATGAATTTGAGAGTATTGCTTCTCTTTCAATTTCGTTAAAGAGTTTGAGAGTTAGTGGCATTAAATCATCTCTAAATTTCTTGTAGAATTTAGCAGTGAATCCGTCAGGACCTGGGCTTTTCTTTGTTGGTAGGTTTTTAATTACTTCTTTAATTTCAGTGGCTGATATTGGGATATTTAGAGTTTTTATACCTTCTTGATCCAGTTTTGGTAATTCCTATTTATCTAGGAATTTGTCTATTTCTTCTGTATTTTCAATCTTATTAGAATACAGGTTCTCAAAATAGGTTTTGATGATCTTTTGGATTTCTGCAGGATCTGTTGTGATTTCACCCTTTTCATTCCTAATTGTATGAATTTGAGTCTTTTCTTTCCTTTTTTTATGAGGTTGGCTAAAGGTTTGTCAATTTTATTTAATTTTTCAGAGAACCAACTCTTTGATTCATTGATTCTTTGTATTGTTTTCTTAGTTTCAATTGCGTTAATTTCAGCTCTGAGCTTTATAATATTCTCCCTTGTACGGGCTGTGGGTTTGACCTGCTCTTCTTTTTCTAGAAGTTTGAGGTTCAACATTGAGTTATTTATTTGAGCTCACTCAGCTTTTCTGATATGAGCGTTCAATGCTATAAATTTCCCTCATAGAACTGCTTTCATTGTGTCCCACTAATTTTGGTAGGTTGTATTGGCATTATTGTTCAATTGTAGACACTGTCTAATTTCTTCTTTAATTTCATCTCTGACCCACTGATTGTTCAGGAGGGTGGCATTTAATTTCCATGTGTTTATGGACTTTTTGTGGTTCCTTTTGCTGTTTATTTCCAGTTTCAGTGCACTATGGTCTGATAGTATGCATGGGATAATTTCGATTCCTTTGCATTTACTTAAGCATGTTCTATGACCTAGTATGTGGTCTATTTTGGAGACAGTCCCATGTGCAGCTGAGAAGAATGTGTATTCTGATGTTGTGGGGTGGAATACTCTGTATACACCTACTAGGTCCATTTGTTCAAGAGTTTGGTTTAGTTCTGATATTTCCCTGTTGACATTTTGTCTAGTTGATCTGTCTATTTGTGACAGTGGGGTATTGAAGTCCCCCATTACAATCATATTGGAGCTTATTTGGTTTTTCATGTCTGTCAATATTTGTTGTATCTAGTTAGGTGCGCTGGTATTCAGTGCATATATATTTATGATTTTTATCACTTCTTCTTGGATCGTTCCCTTTACAAGGATATAGTGACCTTATTTGTCTTTCTTAATGAGTCTTGGCTTGAAATCCACTCTGTCTGCAAATAGAATAGCTACCCCTGCTTTTTTTCCGGGTTCCTGTTTCATGAAGTATTGTTTTGCATCTTTGACTTTCAATCTATGAATTTCTTTTTGAATTGAATATGTTTCTTGCATGCAGCATATTTCTGGGTCATGCTTCTTAACCTACTCTGCTAGTCTGCTTATTTGATTGGTGAGTTGAGACCATTTACACTGATGGTTATAACTGACATATGTTGACTTATTCTTGCCATATTGTTTACCTGTTGTTGGCTCCCTAGTTTTCCCTTCTGTTTAATTACTGGCCTTGCCTGAAGGATTCATTCCGTTGTGATTCCTGGAGCTGTAGTCCTCATTTTCTCTTTCCAGAATGTCCTTCAGAATATTTTGGAGTGCTGGTTTGGTGGTCATGTATCTCTTCAGGTGTTCTTTGGCATGGAAGTATCTTACTTCTCCATCAATTTTGAAAGACATTTTTGCAGGGTACATCAATCTGGGCTGAAAGTTGCTGTCTTTTAGGGCTTGAAATACTTCACTCCAAGCTCTCCTTAGCTTGAGAGTTTGTGTTGAGAAATCTGCTGTGATTCTGATGGGCTTTCCTTTATAGGTTGTTTCTTTTCTCTAACAGCTTTCAATATTCTGTTCTTGTGTTGAATTTCTGGAATCTTGACTATTATATGCCTTGGGGTAGATTTTTGTTGATCATGGCTAATTGGAGTTCTGTATGCCTCACTTATCTGTATGTCCAGTTCTTTTTCCATACTTGGGAAGTTTTCTGCCATTATTTCTGTGAAGAGGTTTCTTATGTGATTTGTGCTATCTCCTGCTTTTTC
>PVJO010013999.1:0-49794 GCA_004026905.1 Hystrix cristata
TTTTTTTTTTTTTTTTTTTTTTTTTTTTTTTTTTTTTTTTTTTTTTTTTTTTTTTTTTTTTTTTTTTTTTTTTTTTTTTTTTTTTTTTTTTTTTTTTTTTTTTTTTTTTTTTTTTTTTTTTTTTTTTTTTTTTTTTTTTTTTTTTTTTTTTTTTTTTTTTTTTTTTTTTTGTTTTGTTTTGTTTTTGTTTTTGTTTTGTTTTGAGACAGGGTCTTGCTAATGTAGTTGAGGCTGATCTTGAACTCACTATAAAGCCTGGCTGACCTGGAACTCATTGTAATCCTCCAGCCTCAATCTCCTGAGGATTGACAGGCATGTGCCACTTCACCCAGACTAAATCACTCTTATGACAAAATATTTTAATCAATCTTACAGTCTTATGCTGTTGTGTATTGTTAGCAAAAATTTAGCTTATAGTAAACTAATGCATTCTTCTACAAAATAAAATGTTTTTAAGTTTCCATCTGTATTCATTAATTCATTAATCCATCTAGCATTTATTACTGATCAAATTCTCAGTAACGAGTGCTATTATAGATGTTTGAGATTTTGAAAACTATAACACACATATTTTATTATATAGAAGTAGAGCAAGATAAATGAACTGAAACATACACACTATGACCTACGCTTCAAGTCTGGTATCTCAAAAATCCATTTTATAATTCTAAAAACTTGATATTTCTTTCTGCTAAATTTGATTATATATGCGCACATGTGTTATTTTTAATCTTGGTATTGCACAATCCAGCATGTATTCCCAGTCCATTTTTTGCCATGCCCTTGACAAAGATGTTGATGAAGCAAAGTCTAAAGTAAAGAATTATTGGAGCACCCTGAAGAAAAGTCTTACCCAGAAGAAAGAGAACAAGGCTTCGAGACACACATTCTCAGTGAGACAGACACCATCACTGGGAGCTTGATAACTTTGCTCTCTGCTCTGTCTACATGGTCCACAGTGTCTAGACCATAAAAATATTCCTTTCAGAAATGATCGTTAACAATATTTTCTCTATTATGCCAATTGTGATAAAACTATTTCGCTTTCTACATTCCTGCTTGATATCCAGGGCAATGTGGTATAGATATCAACAGTGAGCTCTGAACCAATGTTCATAGGCACAAAACTTTCCCTGATCTTTAGAGCCTGGACAAATTATTTAAGCCTGCTCATGCTTGATGCTAGTACCTACCTCCTATGTTTGTTCTGAAAATGAAACAAGTGTATATATGCAAATCATTTGGTATTTAAAGACAAGTTAATTATAGTAATAATTACTACTATTACTATGATCATGGTTATGAGTTCACTAACTTCTTTAATAAAAGCAAAGCACAGAATAAATTGGCTCAATGAGAAGCAAGAAAGTATTGAAGTTGTGTCCTGTGAGGTAAAGAGAAGAGTGACGGCGATTCTTTTTGCAAATATAATCCTCAGCTAGATGCTAAGTTCTCAAAATCTGCCAAAGATATGAAAGCCAGACATGACATAAAACTCTCTGGGTTGTTAAGAGAATTTTCTTTTAAATCCATTGCTTTTAAACAATGAAACATATTAACTCTTTTCTACAGGTATCTATTTTTGAAATTAAGTCACTCTGGTTGTAAATTTGGTTTGGTTTTGAGCTGAACGTGATAGTATTTTCTCAGTGTTCCCCTAAAAATTTTCAGTTCATCTTTTTAATTTATAAGATTAAAATCAATTTCTGGAAAAACAATTGTATTTTGTAATTTCTCAAAAATTAGTCTTTATTAAGGTGGAACTAAAAATTGCATCTCTAGTGCTCTGTGTACTTGCTTTTTCTTTTCCTTTTCAATTTACACTGATTCATGCTGCTATCACTGGGTAATACAGAATCAGTCAAATAGACTGAAAAGGTATTTGAAGTAATAGTCTATCACTAAGCTTCCTTTGGGGAGCTGGATAATTGGTCTGCTTCCCCAGACAATCAAATACATGCAAATATGTTTAGTGGTTATGAATTTTTCCTGAGTAGTCTCCAGGGCTCACACTACTAATTCTGTTTTGCCATAATTGTTAGACCTTTATATATTTTTAGACCTTCATTGTATAATAATGGTGATGAAAATAAATGTTCACTAGGTCAAATATAACTGCTAGGCCACGATTTTAGTGAAGCAGAGAAGTCCAGTATTTAGAGATGAATACAGAACATATTTTGAATAAGTCTTTATATCCTAGGATACTTTGAGAAGCAGAATATATTTTTTCTTCTTATGTATCAAGTTGAAATATATTTTGCATTCTCTCTGATCTTAGGGTTTTGATTTTGTGTGCATGAATTGAAATATTGCATTACAGAAAGAAATCTTTCTTCAGGTGACAGCTTGGAAGTCTCTGAGGAATCTATTAATCAATTAATGTCATGACTTGGTTACCCATAATATCAACATTCATACAGATTGGTAGAGGTCTTAGAGATTGTATCTAAAAAATCTGATAAACATCATATTTTTTTTCCTTAAAATAAGAGATAAAGGGGGAAAAAACAAATTCCAGCATAATGTATGTAAAAGCTGTGCCCTAATAATCTGGAATATAGTTGATGTTCAGAAAAGATGTGTTATCTGTATCCACTAACTTAAAATTATAAGGCTGTCATTTTAATTATAGATATGCACACCTACCTTCCCTTTGACCCATCCTGCCTGATTTTTCAACAAGGAGAACTCAGAAAATCTTATTTTCAGTGAAGAGAGAGACCATCGGTTAGACTTTATAGACTGGAGTCTAGCTCTGAGTTCAGGTAGGATAGGTTGATTCCCAGTGTGGATTACAAAACTAATAGACTCTTCTATATGCATGTCAACCACCATTTCTGGAAGGCATAGAAAATGAAGACCAGAGAAGTTGAACATATTATCAAGATGAAATAGTAAAATGCTATGAATGAAATAAAAATCTTACCAAGTAAGAAATTGTATACTGAAACATGACCATCAAACAGGGAGAAAAGAGCAAGGAATAGGAAGAAGGAATCAATGAAAATTCAGCTTTGAGCTCCCCAAACTCAGTTTTGTTGGTTGCTGATGCTATAACATGTGGGTGAAAAGCCATGCTTTAAAGATACAACCTTCTCTTCTTGAGTGGGTCATTGCATATCTGCTTTCGTGTGCTTGCTCATGGTCCTGGCTCTTGCAAAATAGTGCTATCACTACCAAGATGTCTGGATTGTTTTTTGAATCCCACCTTCATCTATACTCTGATTCAATTTTGATCTTTGGTCTTTCTTTTCCATACCCTTGTCATTCCAGTTTTTGTGATATACTATCCTGTTACATATGCTTCTTTCTTGCCTCTTCCACTTCTGGCATAAGCTTGGTTACAGGTTATATATTTTACTTTTCTCTAGAAATATATTGATCTCATTCCGTGTGTTGGTCTTGAATGGACCATTCAGATGGTCATAATTTATCTACAGCCTCTATAGACTGGTGTCTCCATATATAGCTCACACTTGGCTTTTCATTCATGTAGTGGGCTACTATCTGCTGAATTTTGTTTTTATCCTATTATTCAAGTAGGAAGTAAATTACTAAGCAACAGTCACGAAACACATTCTCTCTCTGTACTGGAGTTTGGGTTTTTGGAAAGAAAATAACCTAATTAAGTAGCCTTGCATACATACATATAGCAAACAGCCTGGGGGAAAAATGATGATATTTGCTGGTGGGACGAGTGTTTATTTTGGGAAAACTTTTGCCAAGATGTGTCTAGTTGACCAGAATTGCCAATAACAAACACATGGGATGCATGCCTTTGTGCAACATGGTTATCTGAATACAGAATTATTATATTTCTTTTCATTTCATTTCCTCATGTGACTCTGTATATGTTCTGCAGCCCTCATTGTTTAGTCTGTGTCAGGGTGCTTCCTGAAGCAGTAAGAAAGTTATATTGGTGAGTTGGATCTCTGTCTGTTTGTCTTTTTCCTTTGACTAATTGTTTTCTTGAAATTATCCTTAAGATTTGAGAAGGAGAATCTCCCTGATTGCTCTGAGGCCGAATACGGAATCTAATCCTTTCTACACTACTGTGCTCACACAATATCCTTTTGCTATTATTCATCAGTGTCTGCAGTTCTAAGGCTGGAAGGTCATTAACATCTCAAGGAGTGAGATATTTTTATTATAAAATTCTGTCTCGAGAAAACAAATCACTGTGGATAATGTGAAAGAACTTACTTGAATCCTGAAAGGCAAACCATTGTTCTTATTTAAAGTCATTTATTTTTAATCTATTACTTCTCTAGTAATTCTTAATATTCATCTAGGAAAACTTCCTATTATGTTTACAAAACTCCTAAAACCTTTCTTTTTCCTAGAAATATAGAAAAGTTGCAAGACAGTATAGTAAAAGTTTTATATAAATATGATTATATAATACAACATATACCAAATATTTTTTAATTCAAAGAGACATGCGTTGTTGTTACTAACAGTTATCGAGTTCCTACTAAATACTACTGCTGGGGTGACATTTTACATGTGTTAGTTAAATATTATAAGCCTCAGAATTTTGTTAGGTAGTAATTATTGCTTAGAGGTGAGAAAGCATATTAGAGTAATTCACTAGTTTTCCTCATATTGTATTGAAAGAATCACAGAGATAAACTTGAAATCAGTGAACATGATCTCATTGTAATAGAATGCTACTTAATATAACACTCATAAAATAACACATTGTCATGGAATTAAAAGTGTTGCTTTGGAATTTATATGATTATTAGAAAAATTAGTAGTGATTTTATATTAACAGACATTAGTAGTGATTTTATATTAACAGACATATCTATTTAAAATTCAAAAAAGTGGATTGTGCTTCACCTTTTGTATTTTAACTATATGCAAATATATTTGTTTGCTACCAACTCAAACATTGTTAAATTAGTTTGAGTAAAATACTATTCATATTATATTTATTTTAATAATTATGTGTTTATATGTACATTGGTTTAGTTTTTTATTTTAATTAAATTTGAGTTTTAATTGGCAAATAGTGGGTTTGCTTAATAATTCCATAAGAGTAGTAAGCATAAGGAGTTTGATAATTGTATACTTGGACACATAAACGAAGAATTTAAACCAACACAAGAGCACATGCAAACTTTACTGTTCTCCTCTTAGAAAGGTTGATACATTGAAAATTTTGAGAAACAGATTGAAGTTCCTTGTGCTTTGACGTTTTGTTGTCCAATGCTGAGAAGTTACAGTGTGGCAGGAAACAAAAGGCTCAGGCATTTTGGTTCTTATGGTGGTTCTCAATGCAAAGCAATTTTTTCATGAAAATATATTTGTATATTTACTTGTTAGCATGAATGTTTTAGTGTTCTATTAGCTTTAGGCCCTCGTTTGAAAAGCAAAAACCCAGATAATGGAAACAATAAGTCATATAATATTGCTGTGACTAGGCCACCTCAAACTGCATCTTATATTTTATACAAATATAAAAAATTATAATCAGATGATAAACTTAAGCACAAAATCTTACTTTCTCCAGGTGAGGACAGATGGCATAAGATGAAGACAAACTACATATGTGGGAAATAAATGAAGAGAGAAGAGAAGGACAGATAGAATGCATTTTAAAATTTGACTCAGAGTCAAGAAAGATGTTTAACAATTGGAATGATTAATTCAAATTCAGTGTGCTTGACTAGTTAAGAGTTTGCAAAAATCACTTACCTGAATTTGATATTTCTTCCAAATATGATCCTGTTTCACCTGAAAGTTTTTGCTAATAGCAAGAATAAGCTACTGCCTTTTGAAGTTGATTTATCATTTGAACACTAAGGTCATTAGTAATTAATTTGTATTTTTAAAATTCCTGCAATGCCAACTGTACATATCAGGATGTTTTGGAGAGATAGTTACTGGGATTATGCCCATTTTATAGATGGAGAAGTAGAGAAATAGATTATATAATTAAAACATACAATAGGGACGAATTCAAAACCTGGCAATCTGACTATAGTACACATTTTCTTAGGCTCTGGATGACCTGGGAAATGACTTTTGCCATCCCACGGTTTGGCCTTTTTGAGAACCTCACTGGCCAATGTATTTAAGGGTGGAATAATTTAAGACATAAAATCGATGAAGATTGCTATTAAGGAAAATTGATAACCTGATGCCTGTGTCATAGCCAAATCTTATTCAGCAAATAACCATGGTCTGTTATGCCAAGGATGTGGCACAGAGTGCATGTAAACTAGTGACCTATTTATAACACTATCCACAGAGTTGCACATGAATATTTTATCATCTATTATAGTATGTTTCTAGATGATAAGCTGTTTTATCTCTAATACAGTCTCAATTAAAATTTATTTTATGATTAGAACATTCTTACAAATTGGGTTTTTTTTTTCAAAATTACAGTTTTTAGATTAAAAATATAACAGAAATGCTCACAATTTCGTAACTAAAAGCAAAGACCATTTACACTGAAGTTGAGCAGAATAATTGGGAACATATACATGCGGAAGTAGCCTAACCCTCATCACTGAGAAGATCTATGTTCTTATTATGATTAAAAATGCCTTCAATCTCAGGACTTTGGGAAGCTGAGTCAGGAAGATCCCAATTTTGTAATCAGCCCGAGCAATTTAATGAGATCCTATCTCAAAATAAAAATAAATGAAAAAATTGCAGGGGATGTAGCTCAGTGAGAAGACCTGTGTTCAATCCCCATGACCTAAAAATAATCCTGGATAAGAAATGTATTTTATGTACAGAAAGGCAGTCATAGTATATTTTCTTTGCATTATTATTTTCATTTATTTTATATTTTCATGTATTTTATATTTACAGCTGTCTTTTCATGGGTCATGTTACAAACAATATGCTTACCATATTTATTAATGAACATGTAAGGAGTGCTATAATTGTAAGTTAATTATATACCCAGTTTCTTGTGGAATACATTTTTAAGCAATTTGGTATTATTAAGACACTATAAAAATGTACATATTGGTATATGCCTTACTTGTTCATTTTCAAGGTGGATTCATCAAGGTTATTTTTTGTCTTTTAAATTTCTAAAGTGCAGTAGCAGTCAGTTGTATCTCTTTCAATTGATTTAGTAGCAAGACATAGATTCACCCACATTCCTTCTGCTGACATTATGGTGGTACAGCAAGAAGTAAGCTCATTAAAAACTGGCATGTGTACTATGATCGTACTCTTGAATAAATTTTAATGCCAGTGGAAATCCCAGTGACACTTGAAAGTGTCGTCACATTCAATATATTTCCAATAGCAAGTACATTTCATTCCTCTGAGAATGTGGTATCACAGTTATGTTTTCACCACCAATGGCAGGTGAATAGAAAACTGAGTAAGTAGTTCCAATCTGTGGCCAGTTATTTCTATAGCAGCTGCTTGGTTGTTAAAATGATTTGGCTGACGTTGAAACAGATTCCTTTCTCTGTTAAATAAGTTAATATGTGCGAAACTTCCCAACCAGTGCCTGGCATATACCAAGTGGTGTAGAATGTGACAGTGTTACATATTTTGTTCTAGTTAAATCTTGACTCTTTGGCAGAATTTAAGGTGAGACAACATAACTGACTTTTTAGATTTAAAAAAATACTTGCATTAACATAGATAATCCAAAATACATCTGGCAAAATAACCATGAATTTGTTGTGGATTTCAATGGTTATGTACATAAATGTGTAACATATCACTTCTTATGAAAAATCATTACAAAACGCATTCCTTATCCTGGAAATACTTACATAATGTCCCGTTATATAACTTTTATGGAACATAGCTGTGCAGATAAAAGTGCAGCCCCTGGATGTTACACACTGTACACTTCATGGAGGTGTTTGTTTCGTAAACCTGTCATTTAACTGTGAAAACTGTGTGTAGTTAAAATATTCTGAAAGCAGGATTTTTAAAGAATGTCTTCAGTATTTTATGTAACATTTCACTTTTTCCAACAATCTCTTTATTTCCCCCTCTGCACGCTATCATAGATATACAGGGACTTGTAGAGAATCCTGTGGGAGCTTTGGATACAGGTGACTTGAGGCGTTCACGCACTGTGCTAGTCAGCACGAACTATGGCCCAAACAAATGAGAGAAGGATTAGATTCCTACTTTCATTGATCCCCAAACTGTACTTATGATGGAAAATTTGTGCTGACTTTGATCTGAAAGGAACCCACCTGTATTTTTTTTTTTTTGCTAATTTTTGGCTGAAAATAACTTACAATTTTTCAGGTTAAAAGTACAAGACATAATTGAAAACTATAGTGAATTTCTAAATTTAAAAATTATTACAGTAAAAGACACATTGCCATTAACAACCTTCAAAGATTTCCTCCTCACTTGAAATACACTTACCGTTTCTTTTCACTTTCTGAAACAAATCTGGAAGCTTTCTTTTGTGTGTTTTCCCAGCTCCTTTGATGTCCTGAACTGATTTGAAACATTTATGTTTCATGATTATGTAGACTCTGAGGAGGAACCCGAAGTAGTATAGTGCTAGATTCATATCTGATGAGTAAGACGGGTGAAGATGTGCCACAAGCCTCTCTTCCATTGAAATCACTCAGTAACCATATTACCCTCATTCTGGATCACAGCTCAAAACGACAATTACGAGAGTGAACCTCCACAACTGCTCATAAAGACACGCAGGTGATGGGATAAGTTATTCAAAGTCAGGAAATTTTTTGAGGGGAATTAATGGTGATGTGTCTTTTAATGTAATAATTTTAATGTAAACATTCATTGTATATTTTTGTAATATCTCATGTAACCCTTAAACATTGTCAGAAGTCGAGTCCTAATAAATTTTGATTAGAATCTACTGAATTTATTAAGCAATGAAGATTGTGTAAAAAGAGAAATCTAACATGACATTTTTGCCTTTATCCTCATTTTTAAAAGTTATGTTGCAGTCATAGGTTTTTAATGACATAAGGTTAGAGTGTTCTTATTTATTGTATATCTAGGCCATACTTTTAAAGTAAATTACTTATTTGTCATTTGAGACCACTTTGAGGCTAGCTGGGCTTCTATAATAAATACTAATAAAGAAAAAGTCATTATAGTTAAATTTAACTTTACTTTTTTAAAACTACATATCATGATGCAGGAATTCATAAGATTAATAATTGAAGTACAGTATAGAATTTATTATTAATGGGTAGACTTCCATAGCCAAAAAGTAGATGGATTCTATGATCTAAAAAATCAATATGTGAGAAAAAAAACACAAAGACAAGAGCATTCTAAATTCAGTTTTTTTTAATCCTAAATCCCCAAGGATGAGCTCTTAGAATGGGATCTTCAGCATTAGGGAAACATCTCATGAATGGAAACCGATTATATACTATCATTTAATATGTTGCCAATAAATTAAGGACCTCACCAAAGGTCTTTAGATAATAGGTAACCTAGAAAGAAATTAGTAAGATGTAAACTGAAACATAAACTCCAGAAATGAATATCTGCTTTGTAAGTGGGCTAGGATGAAGCAGGGGATGATATGAATAAGAGGAGAATCATCCTCATGTGGGCACAATTCTTGAAAGGTGGGCTGAAATTCAGAGTGATTTAGTGGGTGTGGCTTTCTACCTGTCTGACACTGGTCAAGACACTACACTATCTTGGGTCTTAATGGTGTCAGATATAAAGATGACTAATTTACTTCACCTCACTGTATTGGTATAAGAAGTAACTGGGCTCACAAAACTTTAGTCATTTGGTTTTTAACAGCACATACAAACTCATAAATATCCTGGAAGAAAAAAATAGTCTCTTTAACAAATGGTGCTGAGAAAATTGATTATTTACATGGAGAAGAATTAACCTACACTCATATCTCTCACCCTGTATTAAAATGAAATCAAAATTATTCAAAGACCTAGATATAAAAACAGAAACATGGGATCTGCTGGAACATAAAATCAGTAAGACTCTTGAAGACAAAGGCATGGGCAAGTACTTTCTGAGAAGAATCCCAGTAGTACAAGAAATAATACCTACCAGGAATCAACACGTGATATTATGTCAAACTAAAGGATTTCATATAGATAATGAAACAACCAACAGAGTAAATAGAAAGCCTACAAAATCGGAAAATTGTTTTCTAGGACTACTTGAACAGAGGAATAATATCTAGAATATGTATATAAAGATCTGAAAAAATTAGACTCCTACAAAAATAAGACCAAATCAAAATGGGTAATGGAAATGAATAGACATTTCTCAAAGAAGAAGTGCAAATGTACAATAAGCAATTTAAAAATGTTTGGCATCTTTGTCATTAGAGAAATGGAAAACACAATATTGAGGTACCATTTTACTCCAGTAAGAATGGCTATCTGTTAACAGTGATTCAAACAAAAATGCTGGCAAGGTTTGGGGGAAAAATGAACTATTCTACATTACTGGTGGGAATGTAAACTAATAAAAGTACTGTGGAAATCAGTATAAGGTATTCTCACAAAACTTCACATAGAAATTTCACTTGCCCCAACTCTGCATCTTCAGGGAATCTTCTTGAAAGAGTTAAAGTCATCATATTACAGGGATGCACGCATGCCCATGTTTATAGTAGTACAATTCACAATAGCTAAATCGTGGAAGCTACTACCTATATGCCCACAAACAGATAAATGGATAAAGAAAACATGGCACATATACACAACAGAGTACTACTCAGCCATAAAGAAGAATGAATTTGAGTGATTTGTATAAAAATGGATGCATCTTGAGGCCATAATCCTAAGTGAAATGAATCAGACATATATGAGAGACCCAAAATACAAACAAAGAGCAAAGTGAAAGAGAGGTGGTAGAAAACAGGTAGATGGGAAAGGAAGTAAAAATGGTCAAGATGCACAGTATCGGCTCCCCAAGACAAATGTAATTATCGTGGTAAATATATAGTGATAAAAAAGCAAGAAGGAATCATAAAAAATGGAGAGAACACCATTTTTCTTAATAAGTTGAATTTGTTATTATTAGAGTAATTGTTTTAAAACATGGAGTCAAATATTGAGCTTTTTTCCACTGGCTCTAGACAGAAAGCAACTAAAGCCTTCAGACTGCCTTTTACAAGGTCATATAACTGCAAAGATATAATATTAGAAATTTCAACTCTCCCAAGTCCAAGTTCCTACTCCATCTACTCTATTTTGTTTCTGGGAAACTAGATCCCTTTATCCCTCATATTGCAGAGTCACTTTCCATTCTTACTACCACAGTGCTAACAAAGACTTTAGCACATATTTCCGACTTTTACTTTTATTTGCATGTGGCTGATGTTTATTTACCTTACTCCACTGCAGTTCTACTTTAGGAAACAGTTTCCTCCTGTATCCAAAATCTCCACTACTGCACACCACCCAATGTTTCTAGAATAATTTTTCTAACTTTCATATTTTGTCTCTTTCCTGCTCTTAAGAAAATTAAAGCTTACTTGAGACATGCAAAAGTAGCCTCTATATGCAATTTTAGAGTTGCATACAACTAGATCTCTCTCAGTATTCCAGGACCATCCAGGTCCTTGCCCAAGTGGCACTTACTGAATATTGTTCATGCTTAATTTTATGACCACAGAGCACTGTGACATCAATCAAGTAGCTACAGTCAAATTCTAAGAAGAAGATGTAAGGCCTGTTTAAAAATCTTCTTTGAAGTATTTTTCAGCTTTAGAAAATAGATTCATATGCTCAATAGTTATCTAAGTGGAATCCTCCTGTTTCAAATATTCAAACTCAGAATTGTTGATGACAAAGGAAAGAAACAGTCTGAACAGGAGCAATTTTTCTGTCCTTTGTCTTGGAAAACATGGGGAATAAAACATAAGATCAGATGCCACTTTCAAACAGTAGATTGAGTGAGAATAAATGAATAATTCAAAGGAACCTATTTTGTGGCTTTAATATCCTTAGTGAAGCATTAAAATCTAGGCACCCTTCACCACTCTCCGCTGCCTCCCCCACTCACTTTCAACAGTACAGTTCTACATCAAAGTGATTAGCTGCCAGACATTTCGGCATATTAATATGGCATTCTAATTAATCCAAATAAGAAGGACTGTTGCTCCTAGAAGCTAATGATCAAAGGAAAGTCACAATTAGTCATATCAGGTTAGAAAATCTCATCAGTCTTGTTCTTACATAACCAAATTGTAAGAAGCTACAATCCTTGAAAAAGAAAAAAGCTGTTTAGCACCATTTTAAAGAGAATTGAAACAAAACAAAATGATACAAAACATAAAGAAAGACTTAAGAAAAATGAGCAAGAATAAAATTGGGAGGAGGAAAAATGTTATTTGACTATTACTTTCTATCATGTAGTAATAGCTTTATGCTCCAAATCTTTAATAGACGAAGGCATGCGAGAGTCTATTCACCATTTGGTGACACTTCTACCATATGTTCCTCACTGAAGTCTGCCCTGTCACTGAAGAGCAAGAAGGAACGAGCCACTCACGCCAAATGTGCCTTTCAGAAGAAAGCCATCTAAATCAACATAATATACAATGAAATTAATTACAGGAGTATGAAATTTTATCCAACATACTTTAGTCAATATTTTGCATTATTAAAGCTTCACGTTTTTCTTAAGGAATGAGAAAACTGACATGTGTTACATGGAATGCATAATTTTGTGCTAACTGAACGAAGATTTGAAAATATGTTTCAGGTTTTAGCATATTATTTATCATTCTAACATAGGAGAAATTAAAGAAATCAGTAGTGAAATTCAGAATGCTTAGAAATTATTTCCTACAAATTGTTTGTGGAAGTACCTGTAGTGCATGCTAAGAAAGGTCCACTTCCAGTCATACATTGAGCATGAAACATAATTTTCACTGCCCCAAATTAGAGAAAGAAAGAAATCCTAACTGTAAAATGATTAACAACATTTCGCATAAAGGGAAACAATCCTCACTGCAAAGCAATATAAATTCATTACTAAGTCAAAATCATTACTAGCTCAAAATCAGGAATCAAATTTCAAAGGTTGACTTCATGAGATTTCTCATAATAATTTTGAATGAGATGATGTTCTCACGTGACTGTAGGCTATGCTCTGGAAGTGATTCCAACAAGCACCACCGGTGATCAGAATGTTTAATCTGTGGTGGGTAAATAGAAACTATGGTGGTTTTATAAAATGGCTTCTAAAACTTCTTTAAAACTGGTCTTATTGATCAGCGTGGGCTACTTTCTCCGCCTATGGATATCTTAGTGGACTTGTTGGGGCTCAGAAGGAAGCAACACCATGTGACTTCTGAAGCTTGGTCATGAAGACTACGCAGCTTGGTTCAGCTAGTTCTCTTGAAATTCGGGCTCTTGAAATCACTCATCTAGAGCACACCCTATTGGAACTCAACTGTCACGCTGTGGGGAGCTCAAGGTCTGTGATGGTTGATTGATTGTGTCAACTTGTAAGAGAAGCTTAACTAAATTGGTTTAGCAATTCTACACTCTAGGGTGTAGAAGATCCACCCTAGGGCGGCCCATTCTCTAGATGGTATAAAGGGGAAATGAAGAGGGATATATAGCCTGCCAGTTTCTTTGGATCAATTTCGCTTCCTTTGGAGGAGCTCCAGACCTTCACCTGGATACTTCGGACCTCTAGACCTTCGCCTGGATCCTTCGGCCTCTAGACCTTCGCCTGGACCCTTCGGGCCTCCAGACCTTTGGCTGGGCCCTCCGGATCTCCAGCTTGCAGACGGACCCTCTGCACGCTTCCATGCCTGACTTGTAAGAAGCCCCACGAAGCCAAATTGTAAGCTCTCAAATATTCATATATCTACCATTGTATCTGTTTTTCTACAGAATACTGACTAATACAGAGTCCACTGACAAGATACATGTAGGATTCTAGTTCATAGTCCAATCCAGTTTCAGAGAAGTGAGTAAAGGTACAGCTAGATTATCCCGGTAACTCCGGTCTTCCCAGGTGAGGTGCCGGATGGTGCAGGTAGAGATTACGTGCCTGTGTGTACTCTGGACTCTCACACTATGAGCATCATGGCACGTTTGCTTTTTTACAGTCACATAGGGTGACTGCTATGCAGCAATACAGAGAAAAGCTAATTTTTGAGATAACTCCACATCCTAAATTAGTGTATTCAAAAATTTTTAAGGAGCTCATTTAATTTTTACCATGAGGTAAGAGGCAGATATTTTTAATCTGCTTACAAATGAAAAGCTGGAGTTCAGAGAAGCAACTTTCCTGACAGCATTCTACTTTTAAGAAATTAACAATCAAGTTTGTCCATGTCTGGAGGTCATTTTAAAAAATATATTGATTTTTTCCAGTCATGTTTATGAAAGCTTAAAAAAGGAACCATTTTCTTAAGTGGCTATTTTAATGTTTTGGAAGTTCAATATCCTGGATATTGTCGGACGTGATTCAAATTAACATCCCAACATTTCAGTGAAAAAAATACTTTTGCTGATGTATTCTGGAGGAAGGACAGCTGCTGAGTTAATATTTATTAGTCTGACATCCTCCTCTTTCTTAGGAAATACTTAAGACATGTTTGTTGAAATGATGAATGAATGCATAAATAAGTTAACCAATTTATACTAACTTAGGTGTAGAGTTTCTTGAGCAATGTCCTAACAGATTGATTTATACTTCAGAGAATGTAATAACCTTTTACCATCATATTCGCTCATTCTCTGTTTTGGTGTTGTAAGAGGAGAATCATAGATATCCATTCATTTCACTTCCTCAAACCATTAAAATTCTTTATTTCGTTAATCCTCTTTGATAATCTGAAACTAGAAATCATAGAATGCAGATGCAAAACAAATTGGTTTATTAAACTATTTCTTTCATTTTTGGGTACTGGGGATGGAATTCAGGTCCTCCAGTTTGCTTGGCAAGCATTCTAGCAATGAGCTGGATTGTTAATGGTAGTTAGTGCCCACCACCAGGTAGACACCTACACTGTCCACAGCCTATTTTGTTCAACTATTTTTACACAAATGTATTGAAATCACTGCATGACAAGAATAAGATTTAAGAAAGACATAAAACAATTTTAATGCTTTGGAACTTAAAGTATTGTATAATCTTTCTTGTTAATATTATTTCAGTTTGAATATGTTTTATGTGAAATGCTTGGGATGAGAAGTATTTTGCATTTCAGAATTTTTCAGATTTTAGAATGTTTCTTTTTCTTTCTTTCTTTTTTTTTTTTTTTGGTGCTGGGGATCGAACTCAGGGCCTTGCTAGTCTAGTGCTCTACCACTTGAGGTAAATCCCCCACCTGGAATATTTTTATACAGAGAGTGCAACATCTTAGAGATGAGACCCAAGTCCAAACACAAAATTCATTCATGTTTCACCTTATCCATATAACCGTGAGGGAATTTTAGATATATTATGATATTTATTGGACCTGGATTTTGGTTGTGACCTAACGTGAGGGATCAATTAGTGAATTTTCCATTTGTGCTGACATACTGGCAGTACTTTAAAAGGTTCAGATGTTAAAGTGTTTTGGATCAGGTTTTCTGACTGGGGATATTTAACTTGTATTATCATTAGAATAATGCTACCTAGAGAAATGATACTGATGTGTTTATTGAAGACCTTTTTATTGATATTACTCTCTATGATACTGAAAATCAGATAAATAATGATAAAGGAGTCTAGGCCAATCGAGATAGTTCGATACATCTTATATTATCATCTCTAAATTATTGGGTTAATGATGCTTTTAAGTGAAAAGTAGCTCCAGGAAGCCATAGGGGCTACTAAGGTTAAGCATTTGACTGATGGAATCCTGACCATTGAACCAAGATTCATCATGACTCAATTTCATATTGATTTTATTTCATAATATTTTAATTCGGCATTATAAGATTTCATAGGGGAAAATTCTCTATAAATAAAAGATCAAAACAATTATTTAAAAATAGCTGGTTTGTAGAAGAAATGTCACTAAAGATGAAATTGTGTTATAGGAATGTGCAGTTAACAGATATTTCTGAAGATCTTTTACTAATAGTTACAGGCATGACTTGCAAATACAGTGCATCAAACAAGTTAACAAAGATTAATACATTAATTAACTAGCAGTTAAAATGTTTCATGTTTTAAATGTCTGTCAAATTGTTGTAGTTTCATGATATGCCCATGTGAGAACACAAATTTCTCAAGTAATTACTAAGAAGCTACTATATAGCCAGTACTAGACATATGATAGATTACAAAGGACAATTTCTGTTATCTTGTTAGTTATAACAAGAGGACAAGACACTAATAGATTATTCAAATTAAGTTACAAATAAACCTTAGAAACTAAGTACATACTGTTGTAAGAGTGTAATTTAAATGTGTCTAGTAGTTTGAATTACCTTTACCACATAGCTTTCAGATTAATCTGCAACCAAGATAGTCATATTTTCTGCAAAAATAATTGTTCATATTTGCTTTACATGCATGTAAAGAAGTAAATAATTTATAGACTTTTCATAAAACCAAGGAATGCCATGCTTTAATTGGATTTTGTGTCTACCTTTTCCTAAACTGAAATAGTATATGGCTTCTATTTAGTTTTATTTCTCTAGGTTCCCCTATTAGGTTCAAAATATTTTAAGTCTAAATTTTGAGTCAGGGGGTCCTTTGTTATTTACCAAATAAAAATTCTGATGATGGATAAGTTGGAGATCGAGTTCTAGGTAGCTCCAGACCTGTATGTTATTCTGTGTGTAAACCTTTGGATATTTGTGTGGTGAGAAATAATAAAAGAAGTTTGAGAAAATCGTTACTCATTCTTTACATATTTTCGTTTAGTCACTCTAGATACTAATATAAATACAGTATCTCTTTCATAAAGGATTTATGTGCTTGACAAGTAGAGAGGTACAATAACAAAAAGAGGCATTGGTTTATGTGACACAAAAGATAGAAATAGCAGTTACATTGAGTGCTTCCAGGGAACAACTGATAATTCTTTCTGAGGGCAAAGATTAAAGGCCATTAAACTTAATTGTGGAGAATGTTTTAAAGTAAATAAGCATTTTAAGGGATGAACAAGACTATTTAAAATTGTCAGCATTTTTGTTTTTCAGTGTTGAAAATGAGGATTAAATGCCCATTTGGTGCTCTCTTCCTGTACCCCTCAATGGCTTCCCTCTTGTACTCTTTAGACATCAGTAGCCCTTCCAAAAACCAACATTTTGTATTCTAGAAAATGAGACTCATCTTAATTTTAACATGAATAAAATATAATAAGAGTGGTGAATCAAACACCAGAAGGTCACATAAAATATTCCAGAAGCAAATGAAAATGACATTTGCTTAATAAACCCCTTTTATATTCATGTGCTGGCTTGTCTCCATTAAAAGTAAATATTCAGAGCCACTAAAATTTAACTAAAAAGTAACAGTAAAATTTAAATTTTCCCAGTTTATTCTCGATTAATGTCTAAAGACATTTGGTTTCATTTTTCCTCAATTCCAGTGAAGACTATTTTTCTCGCTTTCTGCTATAATCTTTTCTTAAAATATAAATGAGAGATTACTAATGGTTTTCTGTTGTGCTATGTAATTTTTAAAACCCAGAGTCAATTTCCTCAAAGACAAACATGTTTTTAAATATTATTTTCCACATAGGTATATCATGCCGTGGTCACCAGGAAGAAAAAATAATTCTTGATGTCTCGTGTGAGGATGAGTCAAAAGAAATGGATTAGCCCAGGCCACAAACAAAAGCTGAGCCTCATAGTTAGTGCCATGTATTGTTTGTTACCCAACGTTTCTGCCCTGACGTAATGGTTGATTTAGAAAAGGGACATGTTCATTCCTTTAGTGTTGAGCATTTTCATCTCGCTTGCCATTCATTTCTGCCACTAACCACCTCGCCAGTGGGATGCCTGCACTAAAAGAGATAACAAACTTGGTTACTTTCCATTTACCAAACTAAAATTTCCTCTCCATCCAGCTTTTGGGGCAGAGATGCCATCCAGAAATTCATTCTTTTCCAATAACAATGAATCCTCTAGAAGGTGTCATGGCCTTTTCCTCCAGGCTGGCCGTAGTCAGATACCATGACCCAGGTCAGCGGCTGAGTTGCAGTAACTGTATCCCTCAAGTCAAAAATGGTCTTACCCAGATGCTTCTCTCCTCCTATGGTAATTTGTGGGCGACAACAGAAAAGTGCTCTCGATGACTACCCTGTGAAGCTGTCTGTTTTACGTGTGTGCTTCCTTATACAGGGAATCACTGAAGTTGTCTTTTTGGCCTAATACAGGAGTAAATCCTGGAATTGTGGGTACTTTGGGAGAAGATAAAGGTCCTGCAAAGTATAGAGTGTAGCATATAACAGTTTCATCATGCTTTCTGATGCTATTATTCGGGAGTCTATTCTAATTTTTCTACTTTACAGGTCAGAGGACCAATTTAAGTATCACCATACCATCTTGTTTATTTCCTTTTATACTTCCTAAAGTTTTCTGTTTTGTGTATTTCAAAACTATTTTATTTGGAATATGATTATTACTAGTTATATCTATGGCACCAACTCACACAATATTCTTTTAATGTCTCCTTCTTTCCTGTGTGTATTTTCCAGGTTATAACTTTGTTCATTACCATACGTTAGGCTTTTGCTACCCTTACTGAGTCTGTAGGATATAGTTAGTAACTGTGCTTGTATGTTTTAATAACACACTTTAATTGTCTGTTTTCTCTTGTGTTTTTATTTTCTTCATTGTTGTAATGTGTTTGTTACAATGTGTTGTTTTCTAGATTTCTGACATAGAAGGGTTTCCCCCTATTTTTATTGGTTTCTTTCTGTTTTATTTGACTCCCTCTGAATCACATTACATCATTGCCATACCATTTTTTTTGCTATTTCCTAGTAATCTAAGGCATTATAAGATTACAAAATAATTTGAATGATAAATTTTACACTTTCGAATCATGAGATGAGGCTGAATATATTTCTCAAATTTAGTAGTAAGAATGAGTTAATATTTTATAAAGTGGAGAATGCTGATACATATGGCTCTTCTGTGCTTCTTTCCTGGAGATAAATACATGTTGAACTTATTGACCCTATTGACCTACATCCTATTTTATACCTGTAGGTGAAATCTTTTTATTTTTTAAGATTTACTCTACTTAATGATATAATGATTATAATGTTAACATTAGTAATATCATCCCAATACATTTGTTTTGAGATTCTTATTTTGGATGATTTTTCTATTGTCATCTGTAAGTGGATTATTGGGGAGAAAAGGGATTCATGAGTAATACAGTATTCTTGAATTTTCTTCTTAGCAAGCAATATTTTTCATTATTTGAGAGTATATAAATGACAACTGCACTGCAATATAATTCTGTATTCTCATACTAAAATTTTATACACTTTTTTGCCTTTTGATTCTGAGAAAACTATGACAATTTCTAATATATTTATTAAATATCAAGGTTTAGGAAGACTCTTAAATGTATCTAAGAAGAAGAATGAGGTCACCAGCCAAGATTTCATCATCTAAATTTACTTTTATGTCTTTCTAATTTGATTGTATTTGGTCTTTATATTTGGAATTTATTTGAAGTTATTATTTATATCCGAATAAACATATTTCCTTAATTTGGTGAATGCTTTAGTTCATTTTGATGCAACTCAAGGAAAGATGTTGTGATAGTTAAGATTGATTGTGTCAACTTGACTGGTGTGGAGACTGCTCAAGAGGCTGACAGAGCGTGCTCCCACATGGGTCTAAGTGGGACATGGAGGTGTGACTTGGGTACTATGTATGGTCCCTCATTCTCCCCTCTGCTCTTACACCTGACCACCATAAACTAAGCATCTTTGCTCCACCAATGTCTTCCACCATGAAGTGTCTGCATGGAAGTCAGGTGACCATGGACTGAATCCCCTGAAACAGTGAGCCAAATTAAACCTCTCCCAGCATGAGTTGTGGGTGTCAAGAGTTGTATCTGTAGTATGAGAAAGTTGATTAATATAGATGTTCTACAAGTAGGAAATACCAATACCCTTTTCTAGAGTTATATTTTTTTCTGTTACTATTTGACGACTGGGTATCAATACAAGGAAATAATTTAAAATAGAGAGAACAATTTGACTAAGTATATCATTCACAAAAGTCTGTCTGTATATAAACACTTAAAAAACATTAGAAATTTAGCTCACTAAATTAAAGCTAGTTTGAGTCTCTTGATATTTCAGATGAACAAAAAATCTGTAAATGTAACTGTACATTACATGTATTGCCTAAATATTTAATGACAGCTTCAGGAATATAACAGGATTTTCTATTTTTACCTAGAATTTTATCCAACACTCCATGTTCTTAAATGTTGTGTTTGTGAGGCAATGTAGCTGACAGAAACAAAAATCCATTTGTTTTAATTGTGATTCAGAGATAACTGAAATGTTTATACCAAACTCTGTGTCATAGTGTCTTCTTTCTTCCTTGTGAATGAAGGACTTATTTTCCCAGCTCATGGAGCCGTTTGCTGTCAGCCTTCTTTAAAAATTGCTTTTGTTGTAGAGAAGCACCTCACCTCCACGGTCAAGTCCCTTATCTTCAACCAGTGACTGACTGACGAGTAAGATATAAAGGGCCACTTTCTCTGTCTAAAAATTCAGACACTTTTGAAAGTCCCTATACACTTGATCAGAAGATTGCTGAGACTGTGTCACTGCTCATTATCGCTTCTTTCCTTCTTTTTTCCTTCCTTCTTTTTCCTTCATTCTTCAGTCTCTTCTTCCACCCTTCCACCCTTGAGTACTGCACTGCAGAAAGAAAAAAATGGACAAGAAGGAAAGAAAGAACTAGGATTGAATATAGCATGTTTGCACTGGGCTATATCCCTGGTCCTTTTCTTTCTTTCTTTCTTTTTTCTTTTGAAGTTTTGGGCTTGGCTCAAACTTGTAATTCTCCCGTCTCAGTCTCCCAGAGCGCTGAGATCACAGGAGTGCAACACGCACATCTGGCCTCAAGATATTTCTTAATAAATTTTCAGTATATTAGTTTCCATTATATGCCCGGGTATCCCAACCTAACCTGGGATTAAAAAGACAAAAAACAAAAACAAAAAAACTCTCTTTCTTACTAATATTTTTGGAGATAATTTTCTTATATATCCTGAATCTATCTTTAGCTTAAGCATGAGAGTGCAAAAGAGCTGAAGTTCCCCACTGGTTGTTAGATTTTATACTTTGGGCAACTTCTGGTCCAGTCAATTTGTATTTGTTGCACCTGATCCTGTGCCAAGTGCTAGAAACTGAGTGTTGACAACATAAGAAATAAAATGATGACCTACTGAGGTGTTATTAAAATGGTTTTCCTGAGTAAAAATCAGTAATCACAGAATAGAAATCCATTGTACTATGTAGGGAAATCTGATTGAGAAAAAGAGGTTGACGAGTGAGTCAAGGTAGTTTCATGAAAGACCACTTTGATGAAATGGCCACTTAAGCTCAGTTTTAAAAGGTGGGAAGGTGAGAAGAGAATTCCAGGAAAGGGGAAGAGTGCATGCCCTCTTCCACGAAAATATCTGGAAGATGTGAGTAACTGAAGTTCACTGTGACTGGGGTGTAATTATAAGACCGGGCGGAAGGACATCAAGCTATAAATCCGGTTGGGGCTGGGGGTCCCCGAAGTGGGAAACAGGTTCTCTTCCACAAACACTGGAGGAAGCTTCAGAGAATTTGACCAGGTGACCTGGTGTTATTCTTTTCACTTTTTTTTTCTTCTTTATGATTGTTCTCTTTGCCTTCTAGAAAATAGATAGCATCATAAGACACCCATATCCGTTGGAGTGTTCATTTTAGGAGTTGATCAGGAATGGTGGTTTGGACCGAAGTGGTTATGAGAGAGGTAAAGTGTAATGGATGTTTTAGAAGCACTTTCAGTTCTGAATGCTGGAAATATAGATGGCATTCATGTGCAAGATGGTGAAGGAAAGGTGGTATTGAGTACGCTTAAAGCTGGGGATGGGGAAACAGTGCATAGCAGTGTATTTACGAGAAGACTTCAAGAGAGCAAGGGGATGTCTGAATGGCTCAGAAAGTTTACAGAGGCCAGTGCTCTAAATCTTATGTAAAGGGACTTAAATTACAAATGGAAAAGCCTATTTTATGGGATAAGATGAAATATGACTTTTTCAGAGTTCAAGAGAACATGGACCAATACTTAGTTCATACTTCCCATTTTACAGATGAAAAAACTAAGGCTCAGTATTTGTAAACAATCCATAAGATCATCCAGTTAGCCAAACAATGTTTTGCTCTTTGAGTAATGCCGTGTTTATTTAAATCATTTTAATAATTTAAATGTTTTTGTTTATTTCCTGGATTGTTTACATTGCTTACTTTATCCAAATTTCATTTAATACCCAACCTATACTTTATACTGAAATTGAACCATTTAATTTTACTCTGAAGATGGTAAATCTTAAATGAAACCTTCCAAATTATAAATATGTAGGAAAAACTTTGTTTATAAGGAAAAATTGAATTCTAATTAATTGAAAATTCAAGCATTTATCACACTTAAAAATAAGCACCCTTTAAAGTAAAGTACATTTAAATTATATATGCAACTAGAGTTCTAATAATTCTGTACTTCTTCTGGAAATATTCAAGCGCAATGGAGTTGGAAATGTTAAATTATTTAAAGAAAGATTCTTTGCGAAGAATTGCTTCAGCCACTTTACCAGGTATAGTTGAAAAACAAGTTACATGTGTGTAACTTGTGTAAGTGTGTGTTTAGGAATATCGTACTAGGAAAACATAGTTCATTTCTGCTTCTGCAGGTTTTATCTTTGCTCTCCATCTTTAGGTGAATTTGGGTTCTATGGAAAGATTCTGAGAATTTTAAAAATAACTGATAGTTATGAAACATCATCATAGTATTTGGCATAATACATAATAAGATATTTCCATTCTCTCTAAAAGCCTTTTAAAAATACTTATCATAATAATTACTGTACAGCTAGGTGACAGAGCATTCCACGTTCAAGTTCTACTGCGCCTTGAGGGGAAACTTGTTTTATGGTCTCCTGAAGATGATGGCATTCTGCTATTTTCTAATTTGAGTATATGTACCTATTATTTTTATTCATTATCTCTGTATATTTATATTTTGCATAATTAAATACTTATGGATTTTTACTTTACTTTTGTTTTTTGAGAGAGGATAGTTTAGGCTGACCTCGAACTCACCGCGACCCTCCTGCCTCCACCCTGGGGTTACAGGTGTGTGACGCCACTCGCTGTTGCTCGGTTTTCAAACATTTTGCAGACAATTTACAGAGTACAACGATAGAAATTAGAATAACGTATTATTTTTGTCAAATGTAAGTTTAAATACGATTTTACTCTATATGGTATCGAGTAGCTTTTGAAGTTCCTAGCCATTGATACAGTATTTTATATAATCGTTCCGAGTGTATCCCAAAATATTTTTCCAAATTCTGCTAATTGAGTTCTGGGAAGTTCCTGAATAATATTAACAATTTAAATCTCTGAAGGGGATTTTCACGAAAATCAGGCCCCTAAATTGGAGATGGTGTCCCTACTATGGACTACTAATATAATATGAAAGAAAAATTATATGTGTTATAGAGCAAAAATTAAATCTGCAGGCTGCCTGCTTATGTGATCTCAGGCAAGTAATGTAGTGTGTTCAGACATCATTTTATCATCTCTAATAAGGCAGCTTTGATAGAAACCACTTTTTTAGGCCTTCCCACCTTTAAGATTCTAGAATGTATGCTCTAGGTAAATGGCAGTGTGTGAATATATATATGTATGGAATTCTGCTGCATTTTTCTCGGTGTCCTTTAAGGGATTTAAATAGTTTTCTCAGAAGTTAATTGCTGAAGTGAGGATGGGGCGATGTCATTGAAGCCAGTGTGAAGGAGTAATGTGCTTTGGGAGTAATAGTACATAATGCTTGGGAGCAGGCTACTATCTTCTACAAAATGCAAAAGTCACAACTCTGTCCTTACAGAAGCAAATCTGCCTTTTGAAAATGGCAATTTCCATTTCTTTCTGGTTTTAAAGTAATCTCATTCATTGCTGTTTAAAATACATGCTTTCCATATCCATCTTGCATATAAATATACATAGATACATTTGTAAAATGTATATATTTTAAAATGTATAATGTGTTGTATAATGTAAAATAGATATATAGTAAAATGTATACTGTATTTTATAATTCAAAAGACATATATATGGAAGATATATAAATGTGTGTGCGTGTGTGTGTGTGTGTGTGTGTATATATATATATATATATATATATATATATATATATATATATATAGTGTAAGCTCTAATTACAAACTAGACTTCCCCAGATCATAAGTCTTTACATACCTCTGAGCCTAATGAGGTCATTGATTGTCCCATAATACATAGTATATTTTACGCATACTTCTTTGTGATCATATTGCAGAATGGAAGTAAATACTAGAAACAAAATTGCACTTCCACGATTCTTTTGGTGTCATTTATGTCACATATCTAGGCTCTTTCTTCTTTTACATAACAATTCTTATTTTTTGGTCTTTGAATGTTTGTAAATTTTTTTTGGTCACTTTAATAATCTTATTCCAGTTAAGAAGTGTGAGATAGAAATGCAAAGCAGAAAGTCACTGGCTTTTATACTAACTGCTTTGCAACAGCTAATTAGGACAAAAAGATAGCACTGACTTTTGAGTCTTGGAATTTTTGTGGCTATCTCACCCCAATTTCTCATGGATGATATTTGGTATTGCTATAGTATGCTGTGTTCTAAAACTTATCATAAAGGCTTAGAAAAATCAGTCAGGTGCAAGTAAGTAAAATACAAAGGAAACCATGATCAGGAAATGGAAGTGGGTGTATTAACAATGAATCAGAGCTTGGTCTTTGCAGTGAGACAGCCAGAATTTACAAATGTTGTGATTCACTTGATCTGTGACCTTGGGAAAGTTATTTAAAGTTTTTGAGTTTCAGTTTAGTAGATGATATTAATTTCACCTTCATAAAAATGATAGCAAGTATTATTTAAAACTTAGTATTTGGTGGAGGATGTAAGATTATTAAATGGTAGTTTATTTCTGTTAGTATCACCATTATTATTATAATTATGGTATTTTCTTTCACTGATAATGCAATTAGGACAAAAAAGGACTGTAATATGTTGTTTCTAAACTTAAATTTCTATATTCCTAGGCCCTTGTTAAAATACAAATTCATACCAGTAGTTCTGATTGCTAAGAATCTCCAGGTGATGGTGATACTATTGTTCCAGAGAGCGAACACACTTAGTACAGTAGAAATGTTGACTCTC
The DNA here is from genome assembly GCA_004026905.1 of Hystrix cristata. Classification (NCBI taxonomy): domain Eukaryota; kingdom Metazoa; phylum Chordata; class Mammalia; order Rodentia; family Hystricidae; genus Hystrix; species Hystrix cristata. The sequence goes on from PVJO010013999.1 coordinate 25,347, forward strand.
AGGTTTTCATCAGAAGGGTAAAAATGTCAATATTCCAATAGAACAGAATTACAGATTACAGTATGAACCCCTACGTCTTCACCGTTTATTATCTATTAATTAGTGGAACAATTCTGGCCAAAAATCAGCAAAGAAAAAAATTGAAATTAATCACCCTCTATTTTTTCATTCAACAGTCCTGAGTTTTCCTTATGGAGTTACTTGCAGTAGGAAATAGATGACTTTGACATAAATCCTTAAGAATTTATCCCACTACAGGCTTATTTTTGTAAGAAGTAGACAGATTTATATATGTAACCATGATTCAAGGGACAAACTGATAGGTACAATAAACATCTAGGCAAAGTGCTAGAGGAATTCAGGATTGGAGGAAATTGCCCTTAAACAATATGTACGTGTAATATTAGGCTGTCTTTTCCACCAGCCTTTGTCCCAGTGGTCAAAGTGAAATTGGAGCCTGTCTTATGTCTTACCTCTGGTTGCCACTTTCTCCTACTTTTGGAAGGTCTTGGATTTCTTTTGTCCTAACAGCAAACCCTTAAATACATACTGTGTACTTGGAACTATTTTTGTGCTAATTTCAATGTATTAATTAATTTAGTTCTCAATATGAAGTATGAAGTAATTTGCATTATTTTCTTTATTTTTATTGATGAAGTAGCTGAGAACCAGAGACATTAAGAAATCTCAAGTTTCCTAAATACTGGCCCCTGCTAGGCTTACTTACCTTTGAAAATCAATGACTCCTTTACCCGATTCTTTTTGAAGTTACCTCCTACTTTGCTCTCTTTTCATTTGGGCCATTACACTTTACCTTCACTCTCCATCTTTAATTTCTATGTTGTTAGATGATTTCATCTCTTGCATATAAAAGGCCCTCAAATGCATTTGTCATGTAAAGTAAATGGATAAATATATAAATGGACACTAAATTTTAGTAAATGATAGAATGCACAAAATGTTATCTGTTCATTTGCCAAATATGTTTGCTTTTAGTAGCAATACCCTACTGCTTTCAAGGCCAGGTCTATAGGGGTGACAATTTTAGCCTTTGTGTGAGAACAGTAGAAAACTCTCATTTGTCCCAGGAATAACTCATTTTCCTTGCAACGAGGCACACTACTTCTTCTCCTACACTCTAATTCCACACGATATATTTTATTTTCTGAGATGTACATCCATGCTCATTTTACTTAAAAAGTACAGTACTGGAGATTTAAGGAGTAGATTCAATAGAGATTCTTTCTTGAATTATTTGAAGTCTTTATTTTTATATTATACTTTAAGACAATAGACAGCATATAGATTTATGAGTTATGAATAAATTTTCAAATCTGTTTAGAAGAGATAGGTTTTTAATCATCTTTTTAAATCTCCATGTTTAAGAAGTTTTCTCCCACTGTGTACTAGTTTATATTTCCTTCCCAAACTCCACTTCAGGAACACTTACACCCACCATATTATAATATCTAAATATTCAAGTCGTTTTAGAAGATGAAATCAGTCATAAAGACACTGAGGTGTGAGCCGCTTAATCCAGGGCCTGGCTCTCAGTCTCTTTTCTAGTATTTCAAAAGATGTAGGAATTAAGATACTCTGAGAATTCCTGAGATATTCTTCCAAAAATTTTTGCCTCTTCTTCCTTTTAATTTCTCTTTTCTTATATAAAACAAATACAAACTCAAGTCTGATCACATTTGGATGCATCTGTCAGTATATGATGGTTATCAATAAAATCTTACAATACATTTTGTCATGCTGGACTTGAGGCAAGCAGGCTTCAGAGAAATGACTGAGTAGGAAGATGGTGTACAATTCACTGAACAGTCATTCGGTGCAGAATATCCTCACCAGAAAATCCATTAGACCAGCCTAAAATTCAGAATCACTGTATAGAAAAACAGAACTAGGTATGTAAAAATGTTAGACTCTGTGCAAGATTAATACTAGGCCTGGTGTTGAAAGGTTTGTGGGCTTGCCTCTGAGGAAGCTAAAAGGTCAGAAACCTCAAAAATGCCTGTGTGCTGTCAATAGCCCGGTTAGTAATTTTTCTCATTATTTCCATAATGAGATGTACTATTTGGGCAGAGAGACCCTCTTGAGAGTTGCTTTTAATGTTTTCAGACAGGCAGCTCTTTCGCTTTCATATTATGGCCCAAGGAGTTCAGATAGACTTTTCATTTATTTGGCAATAATGAATATAGTTATTATTATAGGTAATAATGAACAGGTAGTTTATCATTCTTCATAACTACACTGTAAATTCCATGCAGTCCAGGATCACAACAAGTTTGAACACCATTGCATGCCCCACATCCTACCCAGGGGTTAGAAAAATTTGCATGGGCATATAAATGAAATTTAACAAATGCTTTTCTTCCAAGTCTGGTCCCGGGCTTTAGGTTGATAATACATGGAAATATAAAATTCATACAAAAAAATCCCTCTTCTTTAAAAGCTAAGCCTTTAGTTGAGCCAATGAAATATGTGTATATAAAAGTTTAAGAACAAATAATTAGGTTATTGCAAGATATCAAAAAAGTAGCATGAAAACTGTGTCCATTTATTGAACATATATGATGGAAGTTCTATTACTTTTACATCGATGACTAGTGAGAAAAATTTTAAGCAAACACAACTACAAAACAATCAAAGATAAGCACTGTAAACCAAGAACAGATTCTTAAAATTCAAAAGAGGAAAATATTTCTATTGACTAGGCAAATCAGAGAAGGAGTTGTAGGCTCATGTACAGTGGGTATTGAAGGATGAGTATGTTATTATGCCAGAATCAATAGATATTTTAGGTAGGAAGAAAATATAATTATATTTTATCTCTGTGTGTTCCATGAGAGTAGTAATGTTAATACAGTATAATGCAGCTATTTTATAATGGTACTTTATAATTATTTATAAGCAAAATTTATTCTTAAGAAAGCAATTAATGGTTGAAATTAATTTAAGTGCTTTAGAATTGCTCATCTCCTGTGAATAAATTTCCTGTCCTTTAGACTCTGAAATCCCTTGTAAATACGAAGAAATAATGCCTACCTTTAACAATTTCTTAAAGGAAATATAGAATGAATGTTGTGAAATATAGAATGAATAATCTACATATATTTGCTCACAATAAATATAGTTCTACTTTATTTCTTCCATGTCTATACTACAGATAAAATACAGAACTGATAGGATAATCTTTTACACCATGGAGGAAATTCTTTTTTTGCCCCAGAAGAAAATACTTCATGACATATAAGTACAGGAAGTCGATTAAACCACTGCCTCTATTAACTGTCTATTATTTCTATATGTTTAAGTAAATTTGCCTTTAATGCTATTTAATGCCATGCCACAAACTTTAATAGATAATAAATTTTTCATGTGAGGTCAGTTGAAATAAATTACCATTGATTTATTTTTGCTTAATATTAATTGCATATTCTTAATAAGAAATAAAATTGTGTTCATGGTTTACTTAGCCTTCTTCCTTTTCAAAAGACCATGCCCATTGTAGGGTTTATGGAAGAACTTATAACTGGTCTCTTTTGGAGTAGAAAATTCCACTCACGTGAGACTGGGCATTGATTCTGATCATTTTGTATATTACTTGCTTTCCTTAATTTTGACTGATGGCTTTTCTTTTATAAGTAGTCATCATGGTTGACATGCAGTTGAAAAATTCTTATTCTATTTGGTGTGCTATTTGTTATTCACAAATCTCACTGTGATTCTGAGTATTTTTTAGCCTTTGGATGTGTTTTTAACGTTACATAGTTCCATTATCTGTATTGGCTTGACTACACATTGGCCATCTAAGATACCACAAAGCATTACACAGAGTGTGCACAGATGATGAGACTAACAGATCTCAATTATTTAGGCTCAGGAATTTAAAATCTCTTTGTCCGTAAGCAAGTGACTGTCTCTAATTCTTACAATGCAAAGGAGCAATGCCAATACTGCTTCATGGAATTGTGGTAAAAATTAACTGGAAAACAAACAAACAAACAACCCCCCCAAAAAAAAACCAAACACCTAGATTGTTCAACAAAGAGCCTGACACTCAATAATACCAGTAGCTTTCCCTCAGAAATTTGCAATGTCACGACCAGGAGATTGATGGTTTGCATCAGATTCCTAAATAGCCTAAAAAATGTGTCAGAATATCAATCATTCAGAAATGTGTATCACTCCTGAACTTTTCAGCCCTGAATTTAGCCAAGTTCGAATGTCCGAATGGAAAATACGTGTCATAGCCCACATTTTACTTTTTTGCACTTGAAAACTACTGGAGATGTTTAGGAAGAAGACTGAGGCTACGCATTACTCAGGCAGGATTACCCAATTCTGTATATGACCGAGGGAGTGCTAAATGCTAGAAGGGTGCAGCTGATCACCTTTTCCAGCCCGTTTCCCCAGGGCCCTCAGCAAGCGCCTGTTCAGCTGCGTCCCAGGACGTGCGCGGCGGGGCTCGTGGGCTCCCCGCTGGGGAGGGGCCGGAGCTCCTCTCAGCAGCACGGGCGGCTCGCGTGAGTCTGGAGGAGGAGGCGGGGAGAGCGCCGGGAGGAGCGAGCGCCGCGAGGGCAGGCGGGGGAGGAAACGGAGAGGAGCCAAGGAGGACGGCGGCAGTCGGAGCAGCAGGTCTGGGGGCCGCGTGCGGTCGCACCGCCTCACGCTTCGGGCGGACCCTGCAGCTCGCCAGTCGCTCTGGGCGGAGGCTGCCGGCGGAGACCCGACGCCAGGTGAGTGAAGTAGAGCGGTGCGTCCAGGGGTCTCGAACTAGGGGCGTGGACCGGGGAGGCTGCTCAGCTTCTCCAGCGCTGCTTGACCGTGCAGTTATTTCCCCAAAGTCGCAGACGGTCCTGGGCTTAGCGGGGGCTGAATGAACTGGAGGCGGACGGGTGGGTGGTGGGCGGTTGTCATCCTCACAACCCGGGTGGGGGATTTTGGATGGAATTCAGACGGAGTGACTGGATTTTGGAAAATGTCCCCAAAGACAGTCATTGTATATGTGTTTATATATAAGCCTTTACGGACAGAATTTTGTTTTTCCTTCTGTCCATTCTGTCTCTCCTTTTCCTGACCTCATGCCCAATTTTCCAAGCAAAGTCAGAAGATTGGAAAAGTGTGGAAGTAGGGAGTCTGGGCTCGCAAAGGAAAGGGACGTTTTGCCCTTTAGGTCAAGGGGCTACTGTACTTCTCTTGCCCTGTGGGCAACGCAGGGTCTTATGCTCTGTACCCTCCATGAGATTATTAAAGGGAAGTTCAGCCTCTCTATACAGGCTTGGGAATGTGATGGCAATTTACTTAAAAGGCTCATTGATTTACTTCATCTCTTCTTCATCTTTCGTTCCAAAATCGGAACCTTTTTAGATTTCTTTAATGACAGTTTTTAAGTGGATGACTGACAGGGGAGGTATTTCTCGTTTTGCAAATTCTGTGTCTGTGAGAAAAGTGATGAGCTCACATGAAGAGGAAGGCAACTTTATTTTCCTGGAAGGACTTTAGGGAAGTAGATTGAAGGAGAAATTCCGGGCATAAAATTAGGTATATTTCTCACACAAATATATTCATTTTATACACTTGCTTCAATTTTATATTTAATGTCTGTATGTGTGTGTGATGGGCCATGTTTGTGCACGAAAGAGACAAAATAGATGTGTTATATTTGATTTAGAAGTTGCTTTCTTTCTGGGTACTGACTCATGATTAACATGGTAGTAAGAATTTTATAACTGTATTCCTTTAGGTATTTGGGTCTCTGTTTTTGAATCTAGTATTTATTGGATTGTCCTTGTTGAATAGTTGTTAATAGAATTGGTGGACATACAATTATTCAGATGGCTACTATGTATTTTTTTTGGGGGGGGTTGGTGCTGGGGATCAAACTCAGGACCTTGCCCTTGCTGGGCAAGTGCTCTACCATTGATCTAAATCCTCAATCTCTGCTATCATGTATTTTAATAGTAGGGAAGCATACAAGTTATTAGTTGATTAAGTGAAAATCATAATCCAAATTTGGTGTGAAACTTAAATACCTTGAAATACTTTACTAAATCCTCTGTTGGAGTCAGTATCATCTTATGTATAAGAGATATATGTGTGTTTTTGAGCTGATATGTATACATCATTTAAAGTTTTTGTATTAAAAATAAATATTTTGCTCTACCATCCTTCCCTTAATATCTGTTTGGATTTAAATACTACCTGAATCCCTGGCACCAAAATAAATAAATAAATAAATAATTATTTGAGCATCTACTGTGAGCCAGAGTTGCACACATATCTACTTTTCCTAATTTCTTACAGAAGTTTTGAGAAAATGTAAATATCAGATCGATTTTGCAATGAAGAGACTGTGACATATAAGAATACATTTCCTAAGTTTCTACAATTGTGTTATAAACCAGGAATTTATTCCTATGCTATTTCACTTGGAGTTTAATTCTTTCACTGAACAACTGCACAGCTATATAGAGTGTTATGTGATTATTCCAGATGAAAAAATGCCATAAACATCCCTGTTATTTTTATGGTATTGCTCTTAATAACAAAAGATACTTTAACGTAATTGTGCAGTTATTTGTCATACTCATATGTTAACTATACAATTGCTAAACTAAAAGCTAATGTGTGTCTTCTTTCCTTAGGAAAAGTAGATATCAAGACCATGTACTAAGAATAGTTGTGGAGATAATTTTTGTCTTACATTTAAGACAGAGCCTCACATTTGGTTGTATTTTTAAACTATTTAGTGCAAACTTACAATACATATACAACTGGCTTTTGTAGTAAATTGTTAGACTGCACAATGAATAGTCTTCAAAATTCCTTGGGAACATATCTAATGTATAAGAACAGGAGAGTTAGAAACAGTATTTTTATGTTTTAATTTGTGGCTACAGTAGTAAAAATCTTATTTATGAGTACTTTGGTGTTTGATGTACACTGATTTAGAGTAAGCTCATTTCAAGTTTTAAGGGACAAATAATCCCTACACTATTGTCATATTATGTATTCTTTTGCATTAAGTGGTAATAATCTTCAAGAATCCATTGCAATTTTACTGAGAGTTGGTGAGTTTTGAGGGAAGACATTGTTGTATGTGTGCATGCTCAACAGAGAGTGGGGTAAGAAAAGAAGTTGAACAAGAGCAATAAATATAAGATGGAAAACTTCATAGTGTCTCATGGACTTTCTCGTTTTTCTTTCATATAACATACATACAATTCATAACTGCACTTGGAGACTAAGTATGTGACAGACAACTTTGCATACAATTGCAGAATTTCCTGCACGATCCCTGCTCAGGTGTTCTCAAATGAGTCAAGATAATTAGCGCTGTGGCTCTTGCCCTCTGACCTGTTCCTTTCAGGTCCTGATGTTCAAAGGAAGACTTAAGATAATTGTCTACAATCAAAACCTTCTTGTCTCTCTGATACTGTAAAATACCTAGAGCAGGGTGTGTGTGGTGTTCAGCTTCATTCCAACATTTCTGAGAGAAGAAATCCTCCCAAGAGTGCTGAATGAAGCCTTATTTCTCCTCTTTGTAATGCTGTCCGTTGAGTTAGGAAGAAAGAGTGCACATGAGAAGAGGAGATATATCATTTTATTTCAGGAAAGAACAGGGCCTGTTACACATCCACGTCTAGAAATATTTATGTACAAGTATTAGCAAGTGAGCTTTGCATGTATGTTGAAATAGAACACCTAGTCAATTTATTGTCGTTTCTGTGCTATAGAGGGTTGGAAATAAGCATCTGGGGCTCAATTCTGTTAGGAAAGTAGAGGAGGAGTACAGAGTATGCATCAGAATTATTTTCAGTAATGGACCAGGGAACTGGAAAGTTCTTTTTATAAATTTCTGCCAGTAGTTAAGGACTTCTCAAGAGACCTGGAACATTAATGTGCTAGAATGTCTGGTCAACACTTTGTACAAGCTTTGATGGTTCTGTTAGCGGAAGACATTTCTGTTTTGTTGCTTCGGGAGGAATTACTGCTTGCCATCTGACATTGGTTGACCCATTTGTATAAAATAATAGTGGAGGCTGAGAAACTATGGGCAGCTCAGTGATATGGATGAACCATGAGCATTGTTGGGGAAAGTGAGTTCTTTCACATATATGATGCCCGTCGGGTCAACCTTTCTTGGATAAAAATTTGTAGAAGCTACGAAATTTGATTTTGGACCATCCTTTTTCTAAAAGTGGCATATTTACTTACTGTCTCATATTGACATTAATAGGTTAGGCAGGTTAAGGACTGGAATCCTAGGGAAATGACTGTACATATTAAGTTCCAATGTAGATACCATTATGCATAAAATAATTAATTATCCCTCTTTGTGCTGACACTGATGCCATTATGGAATACTAGCAAATTTAATTTAGAATAATCTGGAAATATATGAACAGTAAATATAGCAATCAGAATTTTCACTGCAATTACTAAGTGCAAGGAACTTTGGGTAAACACATTTTAGTCACTACTTGATAGTAAGTAAGGACCCATGAAAAAATTGTGGGAAAGCTGTCCTATTGATGTCAACACTTTTTTTTTTTTGTGCTCGGAATTGAACTCAGAGTTTCGCACATGTGAGGCAAAATTTCTCCCATTGAGCTACACTGCAGACCAAATATTAGATTCGTTTTTTTCCCTCAGTACTGGAGACTCTACCATTAAACTATATCCTCAGCGTCTAAGTTCTTGATTCTTAATATGAGTTGCATGACATTAGATTGAAAATGCACACGACATGGAACAAAAGTTCTGGCATACATAATTCATGGATTATTCTAGTTTGTTGAGTGTATATGTTATTTAAATATTAATAACTTAATAATCAAATTTTGTGGAAAATTTATAGAAAATTGTTCTTTTACGCATACTCATTTATCTGCTGTGTTGTAGATACAGGAATGACCAATGCACTTTTTCCCTAAGTGAAAAATTCCTTTTCTTTTTTTCATTGCAAACAAACTTAGCAGATTAGTAGGAGCATGATGAACTATCCTTTACTTGAGCACCAAAATTTTCAACCAGACAGGATGCATATTGTGAGCTTTATTTTTATTGGAGAACTATGATTAGAATGAGCAATGACATTGTGAAAGAGAAGTTAGGAAGTTTAGTCATTCCTACACTTAATAAAAATATCACTAGCTTACAGTATACTTCTCAGGTAGGTTTCAGTCAATGCTTACTATAAAAACAGATTTAATGCAAGATATACAAATATATATTAATATACAAGGTTGGCTTACAGTGACTGCACACAGTCATACATGGGAGAGTGCAAATGGCCCGACTGCGCACCAGAAATCCAAAGGATCCAGTCAAAGGCCTGGAGCATGCTATAGTGTCCTGTGAGTCTCTATCAGGAGGCCGAAGGGTCTGCACTAGAAGTCAGGAGACCGTGTCCAGGATGCAAATGAAGACTGGCACTGCTCTGAAGGAATAGAAACCAGCCTTCCTCCTGTGTTTCCCTGTTATCCTGTCCAGGCTACAAGCCTCCCTAGGGTGGGTCTTTTGTCTTCAGTAAATCCGCCCAGAACTCTGCTGATCAATTTAGTTGGGCAGTTTCTTCCTCAAATTGACACAATCAGTTAACTATCACAGGGTATCAGATATTCATGATTTAATAACAAGCATCTAAAATCACCATGGAAATAATATGCATGCATCTTGGATTATAGATCTGAGATTGATATGGCCTCTTGGTATCTGTACAAGCTTTGAATAGAAGGTTTGGCACCACTTCTCAAGTGTTTCTTCTATAAAATGGGTAGGATAGTTTTATAACTCAGTTTCTTCATATTATGCTTGTTAGAATATTTCCAGGTCCATTTTGGATCAGATTGCTACTTTTATTATTGATATTCTATTCACTTTAGTTCTGCCTTTTTTAGTGGTATAAAATTGATCCAGACCTCTTTATATAGGCTTGTTTCTTTATAAACTGGGAATAAAATGCCTGTTATGAAGAGTGATTATTAGTACACTAACACGATTAGATAAAATAGTATAAATAAGGGGCCCAGCACATGGTATTCAATAAGTGTTTTACTTGCCCTGTCATGTATTAATAAGGAGATATTTTACATATTATTTCTATTTTTGCATTCAACCTAAATCTTGCACAAAACATTTCCATTCTTTACTTCTCTTCTGAAGTTCTATAAGCAATAAGCCATGGAGGAACAGAATGAGTATTTTTATAATATTACTGTGCCGAAACAGTGCTCCAAAGTACTCTCTCCATCCTACCCTTAACATTGGCCCTGCCGTCTGATCAGCATTAAGTGAGAGTTCTCTATTTAAATAGTTTTCTATTTATGGTATCATAATTCACATCTCAATTTCATATTCTTAACATAAATATAATGCAGAGTTCAAAATGATTTATATTTAAGAAGAGGGAAAATGAGCACTTTAAAAAATAATGCATCAAAAATATTTAACTTTGGTTGTTGGGTGAAGAAGGCATCTCAAAGTCACTCATCATGGTATTTTTATCAATAATGTTTGAGTCTTCTAGATACTGTCTATCTTAATAGGATTTAATTTCAGATGTAACTTTTCTGCTCAGTAAAGAAGATTCTTATGTGAGGATATTTGCTCTATCAGATATATTGTTGCTAGAGGGCAGCTGCATAGGATTATGTGAAGGGTGAGAAAGAAAATTTTTATCTTTAATTCACAGCAGTGTATTCATAGAATTGGATGATAATGAGAGTAGCAATGTGGCTTAAGGGGAAAACAGCATCTAAAAATAAGTCCTTAGAAAAATAAGTCCTATTTTTGAGTTTAACATTTTATTTGGTGGTGTGTGTGTGTGTGTGTGTGTGTGTGTGTGTATTTTTAAGTTTGTTACTCTTGAATTTTATTCTCTTTGCTTATTATAGTGGTGTATGTTAGATTTTCATTACTAGAGTTACTACTGTACATTAATTTTCTTAAAATGATAAGTCAACTTTCTTACAGTTTTAAAGATCAGAAATTCAAAATCACTTTCACTAGGCTAAAGCCAAGTTTGGTTTCACTAGTCTGAACTCAAGGTCTGTAGATTTGGTTTCTTCTGGAGTCACTAAAGGGAGAATCTTTTTTTGTTCCTTGTTCTCCTTCTATTGGTACATGCATTTTTGGGCTTTTGACCTCTTCCTCCATTTTCAGGGTTCACTGATCTGACTTCCACTTGTCTCTACATGGCATCACTCTCTAACTGTGAATCTTGCTCTGTCCCTCTTTTTTTTTTTTTTTTTTGGTACTGGGAATTGAACTCAGGCCCTTGTGCTTGCAAGTGTCCCTCTTTTTAAGAGCTCTTCTGATTACATTGTGTTCACCTGGTAAAGTAAGAACATTGTTCCACTCTGGATCCTTAACTTAATCACATCTTCAAAGTCATTTCAATTTTGTAAAGCAGTTATTCACAGGACCTGGGGACGAGGGCAAGAATATTTTGAAGGAGGGCATTTTATAATATGCCACAAATGGCAGTAATATTTTGTGTGCCTCAAAACACTGAAATTAATTGCTTGTTTTCCCATGGAATGACAATGTCTTTGGGAATAACAAAATTTTTACATCTACTAGAAAGTAATGACAGTGAACTTTCCCAAGTGATAATAGATGCTGAGCAGTTAAATACCCTCAAAATTATTGAATATACTTTTAGTAAAATGTAAGCAAATATATTTGTACTTCTAGAATCAAAAATATTAAACTCATCATTTAGTAATGCCAACACCTAGATCAATTAGATTTGAAATAGCTTAGAACAATACCTTTCATAGTTATTTATAAATTTTAGCTCTTGTTTTATAGTCTGTTCTACATAGAAACTACGGAAAGGATGATTCTCCTTTTAAATTTTGCAAAATATAATTTTCAAGGGGACATCAAATAGTAGCTCCATAATTGGATAGTGGCTCACATAAATTGATGTACAGTTCACACATGTACACTGTGAATATTTTCTCTCATGCATTACACGTATTTTATAGACTTAAATCTAACAATGATCATGTCAGCTTTTCAAATATTTCTGTAACCCCAAAGAGAAGGTTTGCTTTTTCCCCTATACTGTTGTTGCCGAAGAGAACTGGAAATGCCCTGGTCCGATTAATTGAATGCAAATGAATTCTTGCTGCCTCGCAAATTTGTCCTTCATTTTCCTTAAAATTCTGTTGTAAATGGATATGACGTGCTTTACTGGTTTTTGTGCAGGGAGCATTGTCCTTCCTAAAAGCTTGTTCATTTGTCAAAAAGAAACCATTAAGAGTAAAGTAAATTATTTTATCACAGTATTACAATTGACCTTAAGACAATAAATTTTATAATCAGTGCAATAGATGAACAGGATTTGCAGTCATAGAAACGCCATAAGAAATTATTTATTTATGTATTTATTTTTGGTACCGGGGATTGAACTCGGGGTCTTGTGCTTGTGTGGCAAGCACTCTAACCACTGAGCTAAATACCCCCAGCAGCTTTGGCTTATTGCTATCCCCTTACTTTCCAGAAATTTGAATACTCTTCAGTTTCTAAGTGTTTTTCATTTCTTTTAATATTTTAATGTCAAATAGTACAGTTTTTCTGACTGTCAAGCTAAAAATAAGTGAAAGTTGGTATAATAGCAAATCACATAAGGATGATTATGTATGGTCAGCTTTGAGAAGAGGAACCCCTTAGCATATAAATGCAAAAAACACTGAGCTAAAGGTAAGGCGGGACCATGGAACTCTGATAACTTTTAATTAGCTCTTAAAGAGTAATCTACTTGCCTATTTTTAGCTGGCGGGTCCAGAGATACAGTAATTGTGCAATAAATTGTCTTCTTCTACTGCTGAGGAATATCTCCTCTTCCAGCCATGCTGTTCCTCAGAGCAAGCACTTCAGCGAATTTTCAGCAGCCATAGGAAAGATGGTGCGATAGGCTGCCTGTACATATGGCCCCTTCAACAGGACCGCTGTTGCTGTTGCCCACCCCCGTCCCTGAGGACATATGGCGTTACCGTGGTGCGGAAGTGGGTGTATATGGACATGTCTTGGTGTGGATATCAGACTGCTAGTTGTCTTCCTCTTGCTCATGCAAACAACTGTCTCAGTGGAAGCTTATTATCTGTAACATTAAATCTGAGGATGGTAAGTGATGTTTTTTCTTGCTGTTGTTAGCTGCATTTTTCTTGGGTTTGATCACAAAACTCTGAACTCTGATGAAGGAAATGATGATTATTCCAAGAAGAGTCAGGTCTTTCTCAGTCAAATCCAAGTCATTCAAAAATACAAAGATTCCATAGAGCTACAGTACTAGAGAGATCATTTTTTGGAAAAATTGATGGAGCAAATTTAATAAGTTCGCTACTTGTCGCTGTGGGATAATTAATAGGAATAAATGATTAGATTGAAATGACAAGTCATGCAATTCCAGCATATGTTATGTAACATGTATTGTATTCTTAAGTGGTTTTCTAAAAGTGCTATTTATTCATCCTTATGAATTCTGAATTTGCAGCATGAGGGTTTTCAATCCTTGCAGTAAGTGTGTTCTTTCCACGGTGGCTTTAGCAAGTCCATGTAGAGGAGCTTCTGGCCTGCATTCTGGTTGGAAGGACAGAGAGATGGCTGATGCTGGGGAGGGGCTTACATAGGACGTGGTTTAGCTGACATAAATCAGTGATCCCCAAGAAGAGTGCATGGTGTTCTACATGTACCCCGAGGCACCCTTTGTTCCCGTTGTCTGAAAATGTCTGTATTCATGTATCTCGTGAATTTCTTTTTTAGCCAAACAACAACGTCACACACTGTCTGAGGCAAGTCTGAAGATTGTTCCTTGAAAATACATATGCTGAATAGTAATTGAAAATCAAAAGTTCATAGGGAACATTGAAAATATTCTTTCCAGGTGTAGAGGTGGTCCATTGTGAAAATGCTTTGGAATATGACTGGTTGTACAAAGTTTCGTTTCCTTCTCAGTACAGTGGCACATCGATTAATCAACATGAAGGTAGTGTGTGAAATATTCGGCAGTGTGAGTATCAAAGGCTTGTGGTGGTGGCGATTGATGCACAGAATGCAGCATCGGTCCTGTTATTCACTGGCCTGGGAACTGCAGTTTCTGTCCTTTTTCACCTTGCTGAAGTGCTGTCTGATTTATCTGATCCAATTTTTGGATCACTATATTGTATACTGTAGTGAGTAGCAAATGATCAATGTATTATAACGGTGTGGCAAGTCAGATGGTAGCCAACAAAATAAAAACAAGCAGGTTTGCCACCAAAAAATATGCGGTATTGTTCTTATTAACAGAGAAAGATATACAATTATACAAAGAGATTTTATCTTAAATGTTTTGATATGTATGTGCATATATTTATAGTTATACATGTATATGCAAAAATCACCATGAAAAAATGTAAGGAACACTATCATGGGCCATAATTTGAAGATAAAAGTTAAAGTAATGGTTAAAAACACTTCTGATATCATAATTGATTTTGACTTAAATTCTCCTAAATTTTTAGCTGAAGAAATAACTACAAATGAAATCATTATGCAGAGCATTTCTGTTATACATAGATATGTTTTATAAATACAAAACAGATGGCATATTGTTTGGTCTATATATTTCTGTCCTTCATACATGATCTTCACGCATCATAAAAATGAGGCTATGTGATTATACACATATTGTGTACTTTCATTTTAATAATTATTTTTTCATGTTATCAGCAACAAAGAATGAGAATGCTAATTTGATCTTGCATATCTTGATTCTTCTATCCCCAAGTTTATGGTTTTCTATTATTCCATCATGAGTAGACTATATTCAACAAATATTTTACAAACATTTTGAAACGTCACTTATTTTATTAGCACGTGTTTGAAGTACATGCTGTTTGCATTCCTTGTATGGAGCTGGTACGTGTGCATAACACATCTTATTCCTTTTCTCCTTGTCCTCCCCCTGGTCCCCCTCCCCCCATCACTTGGTCCCTTTCCCAAGTGACAAAACTCTGTCTTCCTGTTTCCTATTATCTGTCTTTTATTTTGCTCTTTACTTATAATTTGGGTTTCTTAAGAGAAACCATGTGCTACATCAGCTTCTGTATCTAATTTATTTCAGAACTTAAACTTGCGTCTCTAGTTTATTTCTCAAGGTGCACCCATTTTCCTACAAATGACTCAAGTTTATCTTCGTGGCACAGTAATACTCCATTCTGTGTAAATACCACAGATTGTTGGCATTTTCAAAGCCTCTTAACTCTGTAAAAGGTGTATGTGTGTGAATTTGAGCACATATGAAACTGTGAGTGTTTTCTCCTTGAGAGAAGCCAATCAAAAATATTGAAAATGTGGTAGCATCACAGGAAATGATAACCAGATATGTAGCAGTTGAATTAATCATTAAGCAGATGTTAATGCGTACTTAGTACCTGGCGCAATGTTAATTAAGAGAAACACAACGATACACAAAATGTGGGCCCTACTCTCAAAGATAGATATACAGGACAAACAGATCAAGGAAGAGTACAGTTAAGAACATGAAATCAAAGTTTCTGTCCAATTCCTACTTCATGGAGACTTGTTATACTACTCCCTCACTTAAACCATAAGCAAGTAGTTCCTCCCACCTTCCCTCCACCCTTTAGTGGGTAGTGGTGGGGACGTAGAGGTGACTGCCATACTTTCACAATTAATAAGAATTTTGGAATTAATCACTTCATGTTAAATTAATCTCAAATTTAGAGTCAAATTTAATAAAGTTGATCTCTTAATTTTGGGGATGGATGATAATTGATTCATAAAATGCTCTTAAAATAACTATATGTGTTCTACAGGTCCAAAAATTAAAATGTTACTTATAACTCTTAATTCTAGTGTAGATATCAAGAAAATTCCTCAAAATATAAAGGGAAGATTGGAAAATATCATTTACAATATTAGCTTTTCTAAACAGCATAACCAAAACAAAAACAATGAAAAAAAATTGTATGTAATGGACTTTTTTTTTTTGTAATGGACTTTTTTAAAAGGTAAGATTTGGGGGTTGGAGATTTAGCTCAGTGGTAGAGCGCTTGCCTAGCAAGTGTAAGGCCCTGAGTTCCGTCCCCAACACCCTCCCCAAAAGGTAAAACTTTTATATTTTTTCAGTAAAATAAATGTGAACCGGGCATGGTGGTGCATGCGTGTAGTCCCAGCATTCAGGGAGGCTGAGGCAGGAGAATGGAAAATTCAAATCATGCTTGGGTTACTGATCAAGAACCTAACTCAAAATAAAAAAAAAAAAATACTAAAAGGTCTGAATGCGTAGCTCAGTGACAGAGCACTCCTGGGTTCAGTCTCTCAATATCACAAAAAAGAAAAAAAAGCAAGCATAAACATCAGGAAAAAATGGAATTAATTTGACCTATGAATAGTTCCAACAAAGATTAGCACTTCAATAAAAAAGGATAAAGTACATAGACAAGAAACACATAAGAAACTCGAAAACAGTAATAAAAATATCAGAGTTTTATCGTTAAACAAAATGTGAAAACACTAATCATTGGTATAGGTATAGTAATACTTTTTAAAAATTATCATTAATTTTATGAATAATGCATTATTTTCTCGAATAGCACTGATTTTCTGTGCCACATTATTATGTCACTTGTAAGTCCAGAAAATTCAGGAACAATAGATGTGCATTATATTTAAATATATAGATATCCACATTGGGTCATAGACTTTTGTCTTTCCTCTGTGTCCTAACATAGTAGGGATATAACGATACTGCATATTCTTTTATTTTTTTTTTTCCTGGTGCTGGGGATCAAACTCAGGGCCCTGTGCTTGCAAGAAATTTTTTTTTTTGAAAGAGAGCTTTTTTATATACCTTTTGTTATTGGAAAGAACTTTTATTTCCTTAAGTGTTTCATTGCCTAAGTGTGATGAGTACCTGGTGGCGGAGTTTGGTGGAACAGATGCTTATTGTGATATATGAGATGGACTTATTTCCCTCAGCACACATAGGCATGAGATGTGTCTGGCTGCTGAACATAAAAGTCAATGTAAAAGTTCTCAAGAGTGTGTCTGTGCATGACACAGACTTTAGGGGCAGACACCTGCTATTCCCTTAAATGGGGGCTTTGCCTAATTAGGAAGTTCAAATAAGCCTACGTATTTGAACATAATAAATTCCACAGTGCCTGAGCAAGTCATGTTACTATCACATACTGAGGTATTAAGTCCTGTGGACAGACAGCTTGTATGGGGGAAAAGCGCTGTGAGCAAAAACCAAAGAATGTTGTCAAGCACAATGTAAATATGGTAACAGAGATGCATAACAAATGCAGTCTAGTGTAAGGAGGAAACTAAGGGAGGTCTGAAGAAAAGAAATGATGGTAACTTTTAAGAAACAGTACTTCTGGGGACAGTGATAAAAGACCTTTTGCTCAGCGTGTTGGAAGTAGCAACCGATTGTCAGAAGTGAGTTCAGCGTGCCTGCACGTTGGCAGGACTGGGGCACGCAGAAATTGGCAGAGGGACTATTGTTCTTTCCGTGTTGTACCAGTACCTTCTGAATAGTCATGTTTATTATAAGAAAACTCATGTGTGATGCATTAACAGCAACCCGTAAGAGTTTTCTAGAATATAACAAAATTCATCCTAACAATCTAATAGCTAAACCTTTAAAAATAGTCCCCACAGATGTCCACATCCCAGTCCCCAGAATGTATAAATGTGTTTTTCACAGGCGTGGAGTGGTTAAGGGTGCAGGTAGAATTAAGTGTGCCAGTTACCTTAAAATGAAAGATTATCTGGAGTTATCAATGTGAGCCCAGAGTAATATGAAGAACTTTGTAAGAGACAGCCCCAAACCTCGTAGTTAATAGGAGGAGATGTGATGACTGAAATGAGAGGTTGAAATGATATGTGTAGCTAAACGCAGGCGCCAGTAGGCTATGTAATATCCACAGCTTCTAGAGGCTGGTTGATTCAAAGAAGGGAATTTTTCTCTGGTGTCTTCCCCCAAAATAGACTCAATGATAATTTATTTTAGTCCAGTAAGACCTCTTTTGAACTTCTGACCTCCAGAACCATTAGAAAATACATACATTGTTTTAGCCACTGAGCTCATGCTAATTTGTTACTGTAGCAGCAAGAAAATTTAGATAGCTTTCTTCCTCTACAATGTATTGAATTAAATTTGCCGTGATAGAAAAGAATTGAGAATTGATTTTTTAAAAAGATAGATAATAGGAAGTAGTGAGATAGAGCTCTCACAAAGGAGAAGGGCATCGACAATTGGAGGGGGAGGAAGGGGAAGGGTAGGGGATAAATGAAAGCAATTGCTATGTGTTACGTATATGTACCAACTCCACACAAGGAATGCACACATTATGTGCTACCAAAATGTGCAAAAAAATGAAAGGGGGTTAAGTGATGTATGCAGGAGTGAGAGAAGGGAAGGGGGAATAAAAAAAGAAATTAAAATGTGTTATGTACATGTACCAACTTCCCACAAAGAATGTAAACATTATGCACTACACGTATGTACTAATAAACTAAAATAAAATGTAAAAAAATTGTAAAACTCCTTCACATCAGAATAATGAAATCCATAGAATAATTAAGTATTTTAGAACAGTATGAGCATTAAAAAGAGAGTGTCTTTTGAGGGCTAATACAGTCACAAAAGTGACTTTTTGGTTACATGAGGCTTGTATGATGCATCAGAGATGCGTCGATGGCCTGTAATTTCTCTGGAGCTACAAAGTCATTAATCATTTGTATTTGAGTGTGCCTCGATCTGGTAGCACACTGACCCATGCTCACGTTGAGGGCGATATGGGGTGACAGGCTAACTGATTGCTCGGTAGTGCTGGGAATGGAACCCCGGGTCACGTGCATCCCGCAAGCCCTTCCTCACTGAGCTGCGCCCCACCTCCAGATGCTCATGTGCAGCTACCGACTCGTGTCAGATGTTCCCTACACGTTTCTACGTACAACATTTTGTTATACGGTACAGACACAGTCTAGTGGTAAAATCAGCTGCAGTGTGCTACGGTAGTAATAAATGAGCTTGTAGAGAGGAGTCGAGTTGAAAAATCGGTGCTAGATAAGAGTTTTCCCAAGCCACAGGATTAAAACCAAGTAAGATTATGAAATGTTGAATTCATTCAAGATCTGTAATGTCATTATAGGTCAAAGACCTAGATTAGTCACATTGATAGACCTAAAATTTTCTTTTGATGAAATTTATAAATGTAGTGCCATTTCACTTTGATTTTCCTTCCTCATCTGTGAACTGTACATACAATAACAGAAAACAAATATGGTGATCGTTACATCTGTAGGGAGGATGATATTCATCCAGAGAACAGAATTCCATTGCTAGCCGAGCAGTGGCATTCTTAAAATTTCTCTAAATATGGAAATTATCTGGTAGAAACGAATAGCATAACTTCATAACAAATATTAACTCCCATATCTTTGTAATTACTTTTCCTTTATTTTCTGGTTATGCTATCAGATTAAAAAATTAAATTTATTTTAGTAACTTATCTCCAAAAGCCTTTTTTAAAGAAAAGTTTCCTAACTTTTCCAATTTTCATCATTAAAATTTTCTAGAAAATAATATATTTTTATTAAAATTTCTAGGTTTGACCTGTTTATAGGTCTTTAGAGGCTTATAAAGAAATCATGTTTCACAGGTTTTGATGCCTGATTAATCTAATTAAATCTTTTTAAAAATTTTATGTTAATAGTACATTTTAGATATACATAATGACAACACTCATCATAGGAAATTTGTACCTGTACATGATACATCTTGCTGCTGCTTTTTTCCCCTTCACCCGCTTCAACCCCTCCCTTCCTCTTCTTACTTACAAAGCTTTATTTCCTTTTTTTAAATTTTTTTTGTTTCCATTTTTTTCCTTCTATTCTCTTTTTTTTTTCTTGACAGCAAGTGAGATCTAAGAATAACAATGATAAATCAAAGATCATGATTTGAAATAGCTCCATAAAGATTTAAATTAACTTTTAAATTCACCAATTTGAATCATTATATTTGGCCCTCATGGTAAAATAACAGTAAAATGAAAAGTAGTTGAACTTGAGAAATATCCTAGACCAACTTTTAATAGTTAAAAACAAATTTCTGGACCTTATTTGGAAAATGATTATGTGGAGAATCCTAGTGCTTTGATCAGAAATATACTTGTTGTTCTCAAACACGTTTGTTGAAAAATTAGCCTGATTTATCCTTTGGGCATGTTCTCTCAGATAGGATTATAGTTTTTGAGAGCAAGTAAAACTCCAGGGGACTGAAGAGAAGCAATCGGGTTATCATTCAGTCTTGAAATTTCTGTCAAGGTCCTTTTTAACTCTTGATATGAAGATGTACATAGTTTTATGGTAAAAGGTTGAACTGCTTGGGTGTAGCTTATATATTAAAATTATATGCATTATACACAAATTCATTTAGTTTAGCTGTGTCTCACTGAATTGGAAGAGAGTCTAATTTGTTCATATGCATTTCTTGAGATTTGGAAAGATTGTAGGACAATGAAGTCTAGAGTAAGTTTTAGACTTAGGTCTACTGTTTAGCAGGAGAAGACTACTAAAAATCAATATAAATATTACTTCTAGGAAAAATCCAGCTCCTTTAATTGACTGCTGAATAGAATTAATCTTTATGAGGTTAAATAATTATTACAAATATATTCACCTAGTTAATTACTGCACCAATCAATGTTTGTGTTACTTTAAGATGATTGCTCATTAAACTCTTTCTTCTAAATAGCATCGTGGGTACTGAGGGAACATGAAACACACAGCACCCCGCAGCCTCTGAAAATCTGGTTTCCTTCTCCAAATCCACATGAAAAAGTTGCTTGAGAAATTTGCCAAATCCATGACAACTACATATTTCAGAGAGTTTGATTACTTAGACCTCTAAACTCAGAACACTTAAAAATACAGAAAACAAAGACCATTCTATCTTGATCTAACATTTTCTCATGTTTGTGGTTGTTGTAGCTTATCCCAAAGTAAAATCAATGTGTTTTTGTCTTGTTTGTACTGGATAGTTAGAAGACAGTTGATCACTGAAGATTTATGGAAAATATCAATGCGTATGTGTGCGCGCGTGCGTGTGTGTGTGTGTACGTGCCTTTTAATAGCCTTTCAGAAATCTCATTTTTTCTTTTTAAACTAGCACTAATAGGGAAATAATACAATTCAAAGATGCAAATTATTTTTATGAAAATGGAAATACACAACTATCCATTTATCTCCACATGAATTCAATGGGGGTTAGCATACTCTTACCCAGATGCTGTATCGGGCTCACAGATAGATTCTTCCTACTTATTTTAAAAGAGCCGCAGTCTACATTCCCACCAACAGTGGAGAAGGGTTCCTTTTTCCCCGCAGCCCCTCCAGCATTTGTTCCTGTCTGATTTGTTGATAATAGCCATTCTTTGTGGAGTGAGGTGGAATCTCAGGGTTGTTTTAATTTGCATCTCTCGAATGACCAGTGATGTTGAACATTTTTTTGTATGTCTATCTGCTGTTTCTACTTCTTCATCTGAGAAGTGTCTATTCATTTCTGCTGCCCACTTTTGGATTGGGTCTTTAAATTTGGTGGGTCAGGTTTTTTTGAGTTCTTTATATATTCAAGATGTTAGTCCTTCATCAGAGGAATAAAGGGCAAAAGGGAAGAAAATGTCCAAATGGGAAAGGGAACAAGGGAGGGGAATGGAACAGAGGGACAAGAGAAATAAGAAATGGAAGGAAAAATGGAAACAAAGCTTTTGTAAATACGGAGGGAGGAGGGGGTGAGGGAAGGGGAATGGGAAAAAAAGAAGCAACAAGATATATCATGTACAGGTACAAATCCCCTGTGATGAATGTTACCAATATGTACATCTAAAATGTACCATTAAAATAAAATTTAAAAAAAAAGAGCCTCAGGTTACTTTTTGGTGCCTTCCCATTGACATAATAATGACACAGGCAAGTCAGTCTAGTTGGGTTCTTTGTCTTTCTCTTTATGCTTAGGCTTTCTTATTTCCTAAAGAGACATGTATAAACTCTTCAAAATCTCTATGCTTTAAGACTATGGAATGAGTATTTTGCTTTCAAAATACTTTCAAAAGTAAGACCTGCAGGTCAATAAGACACATGTGCCTATGAGGGTGTGTGTGTGTTTAGTAGACTTATACTGTTCATTGAATAAGAGGGAGTACATTTTATAGATGAGAAATTTAGAAGAACAAGCAATTGTTTGTGTTGAGGAATTTTGAGGGAGTAAAATATGTATGTACAGTACTAATGGGCTTCATTTATACCATTGTATTTCTTTTCTATTTCCTTTCATTTTTATTTATTTATTTATTTTCTGTACAAACCCTTGTGTCGAGGGCTGACTTCCAAAAGGGAGCTGCTCTGCTACATACAAAACTCTGACCTGGAAGCAGGTCTAGGAATGTTTTAGTACCAGTTTCCCCATGAACCTGCCTTACGTGATGTGTGAGGAGTGGCCCCCTTTCTGGCCAGACCTCTTTCCCAGGACTAAGGGCTCTCTGCAGGGACCCAAGACCCTGAGGGCAGGGAGGAGGTGGGGACCAGCAATCCAGGGCCAGCAGAGGCTCTTTCAGTCCTGCCATTGTTCTGCCTAAGCGAGATTCTGACTTAGAGGCATTCAGTCATAAACCCACACCTGGCACCTGGGCCCCGTTAACTCCTCAGTCAAGCACATATACTGATGTCCACCATTGTGTTTAATCTTGATTATTTTGTAGCCCTAAATTATAGGAAACTCTATCAACAATGACTTGCTACTTCCTATATTGCTCTTTCAATGACCTTAAAATAAAACATGATTGATATCAAAGGATAGTTTACCCTTTCACTTTCTTCATCTATCTGCCATACTTACAAGTGGTGGGTAACATGGTTATTCTTGCTCCTTATTACAACTTCTTGACTGCTAGTGAATGACACTGTTGCTTTGAACCTCAGACACTGAGAGTGTTAGAGAACCTCTTTCTTTATTTTTGACACCAGCACATCTTCTGGTCATTCTTGTCATTTATTTAAGGAATTAGATCATTGATCAAAATCCTCAATTATGTCCTGTGACCATTCTTGATCTCCATGTCCACATAAATGGGCCATGAATATCCCCTATGATCTCCATTTCTTGATCAATATCTTTATTATGTTTTTTTGCTTTCATTTTGTCTCTCTTGTAGTCAAATTCAAGATGTTATCTATACCAGCAAAATTACAGCCAGTATCTTTATGCGAATATCCCTCTTCTGGAACTGGTTCCTTTCTATCTTCTTTGCCTTTGATACCCTCATTCCTATAAGTTTTAATCTTTATAGAACTTCTCCTGAGGCCATAGCTTCTGCTATTCCCCATCAGTACTAACTGGTCATCGATTTCCACAGTTTTTTAACTTCAGATGACAAAGTTCAGTTTTAGAAGTCTTTTGCAAACATCCTGATCTCCTTTCGTTGCCATTAATAAGATGGTTTGGTGCTTGCTATTCTTCTACCCAACCTTTAAAAATTGATGTTCTTGTGGGTTTCATTAGCATTATACTTTACAATCTACATACTCTCTCTAATCTCTAAATACCATTTCTACACTAAAGAGCTAGAGGTTTCCAGTTTTAGAGTCTCACTGAAATCTTATTTCTGGGATTCTGTGGTTTGCCTAAAACTACCTGTGGATGATTCAAAGATAAATTGTCCTAGTTTTCCAGATACCAAAGGAGTGTACCACCAACCATTTAGATAACTAAACCAGAAGCTTTTAAATCATTTTTATGTCCATCCCTATTCCGAAAATATCCAATTCAACATTTGTGTTAAAAATACTGTTTCCAACTATATATTTGATTTGGGGAGTGCCAGGGATTAAACTCAGGGCCTTGTGCTTACTAGGCAAGTGCTTTAAACACTGCCATAAATCCCCAACTCCCACATCTATGATTTTAAAATTTATTTTTGGTGTCCCCTATCTAACCGGATCTGCATTCTTCTTACCGGCTCCAAGGTCCTAATCTCGTTCTTAGTCTGCCTGCTTTAATTAGCAATCCCCTATACTCTATTAACTACATAAAAATAAAATGATCTATTAAAGTGTCTGTGAGTTTATAATTGTCCCTACTAAGACCAACATTCTTTACAGTTACTAGTAAGGTCCTATTACTGATAAAGTACAGTTGCATATCTTCTTTTTCAGCATGTACCATTAGACTTTCTCCATTTTTTACTCCATCAGGATTTGTAGCTTTCATTCCTTTCTACATGCTAAGTTCTTCCTCCTATCAGAGCACTTGAATATGTGAATTTATTTTCCTAAGATTGTTTCATTATTGTATATACAAAGTTAACTGTTTTTGTTCTCAGGCCTGAAATTAAATATCATCACTTAAAATAAA
>PVJO010014000.1:0-49845 GCA_004026905.1 Hystrix cristata
TGATTTTATCTCAGAGGGTGAGGAGCACTTCACCTGTAGGATAGTAGCGTTCTGGGTGCTGGATGTCAGCATGTCAATATCATGTGGCTTCTGTAACAATAGTGCGTTAAAATAGTTTATGGGGTTAATTGCTCAGATGCTAAAATAAATCAAGTATGTGAAACACATTGGTATCACTCCTGGAATTGTTAGCAGTCACTAGTAATTTAAAAAGGAGTTATACCAGGGACCGTAAAAATAACATAAATGCTATGAGCACTTACATAATATTGCTGTCACTACTAACATGACAAATCAGACAGTGAATATAAAACTTTCTTAGTCGCACTAGTGCTCTGACAAATAAGTTCAAAGCAAGCCCAAAATAATAACTTAGAAAGATTACAACTTATGAAGACCAAAATAACCCTAACCTTACAAAGATTCTAGTGTCTCTAAGACATATTGGTTTGTTTTGACTGGAGAATAAGAAGAATATAGCTTTACCAGAGGTTTTAGCTCATACAATGGGAAAATTTAAAATCTCTTACTAAGTGGTGGATTTTTGTGTAACTGTCTCCAGTACAGGAATTTTGGTCTATCCTAGGTAGTGGTAGACCCCATAGTTATTGCAACAATGTAACCAAAACATCAAAGGGCTCTGCTCAGGAGTCTTCTGACTTAGAAATCAGAAATATTCAGAAGGATTTTTTTCAAGTATGGCAATCCAAGTTTTCATTTACTAATATAGGCTTCCAAATCAAATGGCTTTTATAAATAATCAAGATGGTTATGAAAACTATTGTTAGATCATCAACAGAAGTTTAATTAATTAAATGGAGTAAGTTATATATCTTTCAGATGAACTTTGTAGGGGAAAGAATATACTCTTTTGATTGTAACGCTATTTTGAATAATCTTTTAAAAATTTAATTTATAAAATCACATGTTTACAGTGATCAGTAAAGCAAAATACAAAGATGACTGAGTGTAATGTGGGAGGACATAAATTCTTGTTTATTCTTATAGGATTTTTGGTAATTCATTGGCTTGAATGTAGTGAATTGGAAATTACTTCTGTCTTTATGATTTTACTACATCAAGAAAACTATCTAAAGTGGCTAAGACCATTAAAATAAAAAAAAATTTAAAAAAATAAAGTGGCTACAAAAAGCTCCCATGAGTTTTAATTTAGCGTAGACAAATTTAATTTTTGCTATGTTTCCCTCTCCTGCGCAAAATAAAGTGATAAGTATATGAAACACATCTTGCGAGGTAAAATGTACCATTTATATGAATCCTAAGGGTTTTCATGAAGTAAGGAATCTTTCATATACTTGAGTCCTCTATAAGTCACCTCATTCTGCAGAGAATTTTGTAGTTTTAGAGCAATTCATAGAATATCCTTTTTGATCAAATGCTTTATAGTGGCCCCAAAATGTCTGTGTCTAAAAGAAATGATTCTAGAAGTAAGGCACACCATCTTGTTTCCAGATCTCTGTGGGGAACTGAGGATTAATAGTTTTACTTGGACATTCGCTTTTACCTGAGAAGTCTCAGAATATCCACTTACATGACAGGTGAGAGAACTAAGATAATACAATATACATAGTAAGTTTTTCTAGAAAAAAAAAATCTACACTTAAGTGGACAATTGATAGGAAAGGACTGAGAGGGAAAGAAGTGATCATTATTTAACAGAGAGAAGGAAGAAATGAAAACAAAAACAGAGCAAAGGAATTTTGCACTATCTTTTAAAAGAAATCAAAATAGATATAAACCTTTCAATAAAATATTCTAAATGAAATGCATTATATGAACTGGTATGATAATTCTTAAAAAGAAACACCTAGCAAGACAGAAATTACTAACAATTGAAAATCAAGCAGTGAAATGACCATTATATAACAATAGCATTCCAGTCATCCCTATTTAGGTACATTCTTGATTGTATATACAGGAATTGCTGTGATTACCTTGTTTCCTGAACTTTTAGATACTGGTGTGCACATGTAAAATTCCTATTCATCCTTCAATTCATAATTCCAAATTATACCACTTCTCTTGATTTCACTGATCTAATCCAGATTTTTTTCCCCACTTACAGATTCTTATGCATCCTCTATTATAGCACTTCACATGTTTGTTATGTATCATTGTTTATGTGGCTTTGTCTTAATGTCTTATATCTTTTCATGTCTTGTATATACTTTCTATTTGCACAATATGTGGGAAACTGAATTTCCAAATATATTGGCATTTGGATTGAATTACTAAAGATATAGAAAAATGACTTTTTTCTGGACAGCACCTACAATTTAACACAATTATCTTCTTGAAAGAGAGTCAGTAAATATTGACTAATCTGAAATTTTTACTTGTGTTTTTAGTGTATTCACCATGAGTATCTTTGGCTTTTTCTCATCTCTTCTGAATGTCTTTCTTCCAAGATTAGTTAACTGGCAAATTTAGGGATGTTTATTTTTGTCTTTTTCCATATTTCTTTACAAGTTTATAGAAATAAGTGCTGTATTTTCAAAAGGAAAATAAAATCTGCCTAATGTTTTCCTCAAATATTGGCATTTGTATTTAAAATTTTCTTGCTACTACTCTCTATTTATATGTACACAGGTGTGTGTTTGTGTATTTTATCTTACAATATTCAGAAGAACTCAACCTGCATAGTTGGATGATTCTGAATGTTCTTTTCTTAAGAATAAAGCATGATGCGAAGGCAAAAGGGCACACAGCCATTAATTCATTTGTTAATCTTTCAACATAGATGTGTTGATGCCTCAGTAGTTGTAAGGGACTACAAGCATGCAAAAGACATGAGTTTTCTCCTCAGAGGGCTCTTTGAGTCCCTGCCCCTCCTCTTTTTATCATAATAAGATATTCAATCATTTAGATTAAATTAATTTTTTTCTCATTTCAGTTGACTGCAAGCTAATGATAAAGGTCCTTTAGATCTCATATCTCTCTTCCATAAATGGAAAATTATTAGAATTTGTTTCCAGAACTATGACTTGGAACTTCATATCTTCTTTTCAACTATCACTTATAACACAAAACAGAGATTCAAGGTGATATACGAAGGAAGAATATTTTATGGTCTGTTCATTTGGTAGGAGCCCCTAGAATACCTTTATTATAGGAAAGTGCTTGAAATTCTCTAGATATTTAGCAAATTTTTCTGATCTCATAGTGTGTTTACCATAAAATGTATAGTCTACCATTTTTTTTCAGTTTAGTGGAGAAACTACTTCAAGTTTCTAAGCCTTTAATTGCATTCAGTTTTCCCTTCCTTGATTAATGTCTACACTGATGACCAGCTCAGGAGTACATTCTATCTTGCCTCATGATTTCTAAGGGATTTTATTTATCCATGTAAAAAATTATACTGTTATATGTTTTATTAGGTTTTCAAACATTCAAACACCTGAGCCAAGTGTTTTTAATTTAAATCAATTAGAAATGATTAAAACTTAGTAATGAGTAAAATTCTGGTTATACACCAAATCAATAAATTCAGATACCAAAAACATTTGAAGTTTTTTCCCAAAATATATTTCTTCCATTTAAAATAACTCAAAGGGCTGGGGATTTAGCTCAGTGGCTAGAGTGCCTGCCTTGCAAGTACAAGGCCCTGAGTTCGATCCCCAGTACCACAAAAATATAAATAAATAAATAAAATAAAATAAAATAAAATAACTCAAAAATTTAACAATTAAAATTTTATAAAGCCAGTCTTAGTAGTTCCTATCATTTGAATTATTTTAAGATATAAGAATATGGTTGCTTCTTTAAAAATTATTTGTGCTCATAGGATAGCTATCTTTGATAATGGAATCTATAATTCACTCTCTGTCATTTAAATGAGTCATGTGTAATATAATTTCCTTTGGAATTAAAAAAAATTAAGATGAAAACTTTAAGTGTCCATTTCCTAAGTACTATGAAATTTGACTGTATAGCTTGTTTTTTTCGGCATTTTTGACGCTGTACTGTAACTGTATTGGCTAAAAATCTATAAGTACAGAGTACCCTTTTGAATATGAAGATATTTTATTTTCTAAGACTATTAATTTCATCCACTACATAAATAATTCCTTAGCATATACTACATGCTAGGCACAGTGCTAGATGCTATAGATAAAATATTTCCTATATTTCCTTTTAGAATTGTCAACTATATGCTGTAGGTAAAAATATTTGCTCAAAAGTTATTTTTTCTTTCCAACCTACCCCTGATTGTATTTTAAGTAAACACAATAATTTATAAGCTAGAACAATAGGGAAACATTTATTATCCATTTTGTTAATTGTTCATTCTCTCAACAAGCTATGAACAAATATATTTTCAAGTATATAAAATCATAGGTTCATAGCACTAATGAGTCTTTGAAAAAGAAAAATATTTGGGCTCCAAAATTTAGTCAAGAAACAAATCAAAATGTTCCTCACAGGATGATAATTACTCAAGCTTTGCATCCTCCCAAATTCTTGTTCCCAACAAGGAGTTCCCCTCTAGGCTTTCTCTACTGGGATTTCTGTAATCCATAGAAAGTGCAATCTTCTTTGGTCTGAGCGCTTAAGTCATAATGGCAACAAAAACGTCAAGTCAGGCACAGCTATAATAATAGTTTTGACAAGTAATAATTGACTGCAAGATGTGATAGACATTGTATTAAGCTGTTAAAATTTGAAATCTTATTAAAGACTCACTTTGGGTGAGGAAAGTGCTAATTGTATCCATTGTACTGACTGACAAGACTACAGCTTAGCAGACAGCAGAACTGAAATTTAACCCAAAACCAGACCTCATGGCTGTCTTACTACCTTCAGTCCTATATTTTGGGAACAGGTAATAAAGATCAAAATATGCAACCACCAGGAGACGCCTACATATAGTTAGAGGAGGCTCTGGAGTGGTTAGACAACTCAAAATATTGTATCAGATTTCCATTATTGTTACTGTTCTTTTTAGTCCCTAGACTTGTGTAACCAAGAAAAAAATTACTTATATGTCTCTTTATTGTCCTTCCAAAAATCACTTGTAAACAAATTTCGAGTGGGATACTTTTCCCCTTTTCTCAGAGCTGCCACCAAAGCAACAAATCTGTGTCTAGAACTTCAGTGTTATAAAAATGCCTCCTGGATGCATGTCCACTAATCATTGTAAGATAACAGAACTGGCCTTTTGTAAACATTTGCCTATCTTCACCTTTATCCTACTATCATTCTAATCCCTGTAGTAGAGATGATTTGAGAAAGTATCTCAGAGTTTGTTGAAAATTTATTTGCCCTTCAGCTAATGGTAACAGAAGCACAAAAGCACAGGGATTGGAGGGTGGAATAGAGATGTTTCGTGCATTTGCTTAGTTCATGCCATACACATACAGCCTGTGTGTGTGTCATCACACCCCCTCCCATTTCTTTTTGTCTATCTCTGATAAACTGTTAAGTAAAAAATTTTATTTTACATTATCTAAAATTATAGTATATTATTCAAATATAAAATCCAATTTTCTTTTTTCCAAAATTCAGTGCTAACTTTGGCACCTAAATTACCTGAAAAAGAAATCATTTTGTATTTTCAAAGTGTCTAAATATATCAGTTACAGCCTCTACTGCAAATGTCAGAAATCCAGTGGGAGTAGATGTCAGTGTTTGCTTGCAGGTGTAGTCTAAGATTGAGACATAACATGATGCAAATGTTCACACCACTGTTCTTTTTCCCTTTCCTGGTTCTGCACCATTGCATGTGTGCTTGCTCTTCACAGGATCCTAATTACTCAAGCTTTACATCCTCCCAAGTTGATGTTGTTAACAAGGAGTTCTCTTCTTGACTTTCTCAACTGGGATTTATTTTGAAGATTTAAATGGACATAGCTCATGTAAAAAAATTAACTTTCTTTTTCAGTGTCTTGGGTGGTACCAGTTGAGTACTATCTTCGGGAAAATTGAGAAAACAGTCACTGAAATGGTTTCCTGTGCTGTAATTCACATGAGGATCCCTAGCTGAGAAAGGTCGAAGGAATTCTAACAGTATCTGGATGTAACTCTTAATGGTTGAATGTTGTGAAAGAATCTTCTCTGATATAAATAATTATAAGCCAAAATATGAAACATACAGATTGGCCAGGCCTAACTGATAAACATGCATGAAAATCAAGAACAGGGCGAATAGAGGCATCGTGTATAGATAGTGAAGGGAGGAGTGGTGGTCCAGGAAAGCCCTCCAAGGTGCTGTAAACTAAACATAGGAAAGATGTGTTGGTGGCTAAAGAGAACAGCAAATGTCTGCCATACCATTTAGACTTATACACTTTCCTTACATTTACTTACTTATTATGCAATTTTGTTCTGTCAGTTTATGGTGCAATATGTTAAAGTTTATTTCTAAATCAAGAGCTATATTAAGTGCCTTGATTATTGACTAGTTTCCCCCATGATTTGATACTACATACTTCAAAATATATCAGTAATGATGGCAAAATATTGTCTTTAGTGATTTGAAACTCTACAACATAATAAACATAAATTATACTAGGTAAACACCCATAAGAAGAACTTACAAACATTGCCAATATTTTTAATTGGTAAGAAATGTCATGTTTTTACCTTAAAGAGAGGAGCAAAGAATGTCACTTTCTCCTTATGATAAATTTCAATGGTTTCTTTCTTTCTTTTTTGTTTCAACACTCTCACATGTTTCCTTGCATTGCTGTCAGATGCAATTTCTCAAGCTGTACAGGGGTAAATTCTATTCATTTCCACATTGTCACTCCTGTTCAGTTTGGTTATAAATGAAATGAAAGCATATTGTACACTAGGACTCCACATGCACTGTACTGACAGAAAATAATCTCAATACACAGAAACAAATGTTATGTATATTCAGGATTTATACATTTAGGATTTATATGACTTTTAGTGTCATATGGGTATACACCAGAAAATGTTCCTTACTCGAAGAAAAATGTGAAAATAAGAGACTTCATCAGATAGAAACTAGATATAAGTGGAAAGGTAATATATACCAAATGATCTTAAAAACCTAGGCAAGGAAGACTTCTAGAATGCTACATTGTTCTTATGTAATTGAATGCGATTTAGTCATGGTAAATCATTTGATTCATTCAGCCATATGTGATAGGTCAATTAAAATGCTAAACTGGCAAATTCTTTAAAGAGCAAATATTTAGTACAATGTGGATCCTTATCCAACTGATAGAAAGAGATTACTCCAGTTATGTTTTACTATTTTAAAGCTAATACAAAATGTTTTGTGGTGTTGGGAATTGAACCTTCGGCCTTTACATTGAGATACATCCCCAGCCCCTTTAAATTCTTTTTTTTTTTTTTTTTTTGGAAATTTGGAGACAGTGTCTCTAAGTTGTTAAATTATCCAGGTTGTGCTTGAGTTTGCAATCCTCTTGCTCAGCCTCTGGGATTGCAGAGATACGTCACCACACCCAGCTATAATATAATACATTTTTAAGCAAATAGTTATTGTATATCTAATATATTTTAAGTACTGTTCTAGGCACTAAGGCTGTGATGACAAAAGTCCCCTCAATCTCTGTTTTTAGAGTGACTGAAATTGGTGGGTGGATAAGTGTGTGTGTATATGTGTGTGTGTGTGTGTGTGTGATGATATTAGATAGAGGGTCATAGAACACTACCAGAAAGGGATGTCTGAGAAAGACATAAATGAGATGAGAAAATTAGCCCTGTGGATATATAGGTCAAGAAGTTTTGAGAAAGAGTCAACAACAAGTACAAATCCTTGAGGTAAGAACATTTAATGTGAAAAATAGAAGTAGACAATTGTGACTGGCATGGAGTGAGCAATGAGAGAGAAGAGATGAGGGAAGTAGTTATGAACAACAAGGTTATATAAGGCTTTGGGGAGCATAATAGAAACTAATTTTCTGAATGAACAAAGGGAAACATTGAAAAGTTTCCATCATATGAATGACATGCTATGATATTTAATATGATTGCTCTGGTTGCTATGTGGAGACAGATTGTACGGGCAGTGGCAGAAGATTATGGAAAGACAAAGAGCAAGTCATGGGGATTAAAAGATCAGAACGTCTCTTCAACCAAGGTAAAGATGACTGATTTGGAAGAGGGAGGTAGCAGGAGTGCCAGTGAGAAACGGTCAGTCTTTGGATATGTTTAGGGTTGAGAATCCAAATAATTTGCTATTGGATTGGATGTAGTAGTGAAATAAAAGTGAGAAGTCAAAGGTGACCCCAGGGTTTTACTTGAGCCAACGAAGGATGCAACTACTACTTATATAAATGGAGAAGACTACAGGGAAGTAGTTTGGGATAAGAAGGACCAGAAATCTCCAATTGGACATGGCAATTTTGAGATGCCTACCTAACATCCAATGGACATGTTGAAAAGGCAGTTACATATACACGTCTGAAGTTTAGGTGGATAGTCGTGATTGCAGAGCTGTGTGCTACTTCGTGTTTTATAGTCAGGGAGGTTATATATAACCAGAAAGGAAGTATGATAAACTATTGAGCAAAAAGGATGACCAGGAAAGCATGGGACTCTGGAAAACAAGTGAAGAATGTTTCTAGAGGGAAATAATAACCAACTGTAGCAAGTACTGATGAATTGCTGTGCTATGATCAAGTTTGACTTTGCCCTTTTGAGTATTAGAACTTACTGACCTCTGTTAGAAGAATATCAATTTTGAAGTGGTTGATTTTGTGGTTGTGTAAAATTTGAAATCCTAACAGGGATTTTTTTTAGATTAATGGAAAGCACTTATGAGATGAATTTTGAGGACTGCCTGCTTCTGAATATAGAATGAAAGAAACTGCCCCTAAAAGAGACATGATGCTTGGGCATTCTTATTATTAATACCATCCCTCAATCAAGGATCTTAAACATAGGTTCAAATGTTAGTGATTAAAAGACAGGTGTGTATTCAACACATACCAAGGGCTATGAGGTTAATTTTTCTTGGGTTAGTAACAGGATGCATTAGCTTTAGTGACAGAATACGTTAACGATTAACATAAAAGTGTATTTTGTTATAATCTTCTGTGTTCCTGCTTATTCCACATATTTACATAGACATACGATTATTGACAATAATAACTGCATTTTCCAGCTACACTTGCTATCAGGTATCATCATATAATCGAATTTGGCCAATGAAACCTAAGTACTGTGTGTATCTTCTACAAAATATGCTTCTAGAAAGTATCTCTTCTATATAGACATATTGACTTGATCAAAGAAGCCATTTGGGGCACCAGGTAACCCATTTGTGTCACATACATGAGAGTAAGAGATTTGAAACACCAAGGAATGTATTCATCAGAGCTACCATACACAGATAGTGTTTTTATTAGGAATGGATATCCAGATGTTACCATATATTTGTCTATATCATGTATATTTTAGCCTTTTTGCTGGTACTCTAACAAAACACCTGAAACTGGATAATTTATAAGAAAAAGAAGTTTATTTTTGTCCATGGTTCTGGCCGCTGAGAAGTACAAGAGCATGATGCCAGCACCTGGGAAGGGCCTCATGCTGCTTCATCACCTGGTGGAAAGGTGGATGGGTAGAGAAGGTGCATAGAAAAGCAAAGTGTTAGTGGCAGACTCGATTTGTAACAACCCTCTCCTACAATAGCAAGGCTAATCTATTTTTGAGGACCCATTCACTTTATACCAGGATGCAACTCCTGGTACTGTTGCATTGGAAATAAAGTTTATAAAACACCAAATGTTAGGGAAAACATTCCAACCACATCAGTGTATTTATAAAATAGTTCCTTGACTCAAGATGATAATGACCCCATCTTTTCATGTTGGGATAGGAGATGTCATAATATTATCTATAGTCTAAAAATTTTTGAATTTCAATTAATTTTCAGTCTTTGCTGGGAAAAGTTACTATAGACTTTTCTGTGAAAATCAACAAATTTTTCTGTTAGCAAGGAGAAGAGGATGTCCTCTGTTGTATTTTATGGAAGCTTTACAACCCACATTCTCTTCTAGGCTATTTTAATATTTTATAAATGAAAAGGTTGATGTGAGATTATACTTGAGGATATAGAAACAGTAAAACACCAAGTAGAACTGAGAGTGTAGCTCAGCGGTAGAATACATGATTAGCTTACTTGAGACCCTGGCTTTGATGCCTATCAAACAAATGAAAAAACACAAGTGTGACAGTTTATAGATCCAAAATGTCCCCCATAAGTCTTTATGTTTGGAGTGGAGCCTGGTGGTAGGGTGCAGGTCACTGGGACCTTAACTTGAAAGAGTATATTCTCAACCCTTGCTCCTCCCTTCTCTGCCTGCTTCTTGGCTGCCATGTGGAAAACATCTGTTCTCTGCTATGCCATTCCATCAGGCTGGTTCTGCCTTGGAGATAGCTGATTGTGAAATGAACCCACTAAAACTGTGAGCCAAGATAAGCGTCTCCTCCACTAAGTTGTAATTTTTGGGTACAGTGTCTCAGCAACAGGAAAGATGACTAAAACAAAAAATTGGTGCCAGGAGTGGAATTGTTGGTATGGCTGTACCTGACCATGTGCTTTAGAAGCTTTTGGAACCGGCTTGCAAGAGGAATATGGAAAGGTTTCAAGATACAGGGTAAAGTAGACTTAGAACACTGCAACACAGGCTTGATGGGTGGCTTTGATTGAAGCTCAGCAGAACAGAATGCTAAGAAGAATGTAGACAGTAAAGGTGAGGCTCATAAGGTTTCAACTGGAAATGAAGATTTTATTTGCAATTGTGTAAGAGGCTGTTTTAGTTACTTCTCTTGTCCCTGAGACACAATATCCAACACCCACAAGTTAAAGGCAGAAAGACTTATTTCAGCTCACAATTTGTAGAAGTTTCAGTCCATAGTCAGCTGGCTCTGAGGCAGGGTATCATGGCAGAGGAGGGGCATGGCAGAGGAGAAACAATCTATGACATAAAGGCAGAAGACATCAGCAAGGTTGTCTTCTTTCTGTCTCTATTATCCCATCCAGGCTACAAGTGTTTAGGGTGGTGCCATCCACATGCAGAGTGGGACTTCTGTCTTCGGTAAATCCATTCAGCCACACCCAGAGCTGCACCAATTATCATCTGTGGACTAATTAGTACTACACATCCTTAATGTCAGTATCACACACCCTGGATTCAGCAAGCTCCAAAAGGTTCCACCTATGAGCACATAAGGCTTTGGGGAAACATCTTAATGCAAACCATAATAGAGGCCACACATGTTTCATTCTGACAAAGAATTTGTGTACCCTTTGTGAAAGTCCTGAGACTTTGCAGGATACTGACATTAAGGGTAACAGACTAATAAATTTGGTGAAGAATATTTCAAAGCAGTCTAACTAACATTCTGGCTGTAGCATGGGTACTGCAGGCTGCTTTTAACCAGGTCTATAGAAGGAAGCGTGAACACAAAGCAGACGTAAAATGTTTGCAATTTCACTGGAAAGGAGGCACAGGAAGAGTTGGGACCATGGAGAATATAATTGCTGAAAAGATTGGCATTAAAAAGAAGCCAGCACTTTACATTAGGACAATGGGAAAGATGAATTGAAGTCATCTCAGGAATCAACAAATTCCTACCTATCACAGGCTCAAAGGTATAAACATTTAGCATTTGAGAAGAGAGTCCCTGGGCCCCCTGCTGAGAAGAGACTCCTGAAGTATTGGTTACCCAGGATTCATTTCACTGCACTCAACCATCCAGGCACTCAGAGGCCTCTGCAGCTGTGATCCAAGGGGAGCCCAAATACTGCTTGAGCTGGTGGCAAACACTGGCATCACTCACCTGGTGCTGGTTTTTCAGGTATGGAGAATGCAAGACTTATGGGACTCAGTGGAACTTCCACTTGGATTTTAGAGAAAGAGCTGATAGGTCAAGAAAGGAGCCCTTGAGAAGGCAGTGCATGAATCTGTCCAAATGAAGGTGCTGTGATCACCCAAAGAAGTTAGAGATGCCAGAACATGGAACATCTGCTGAGGAAAGCCACAAGCATCAAGTGAAGTTAGCTCAAGAGAGGGGTTATATGGGCCAAGGCTGTAAGGACAGGGTTGCCCAAGCTGTTTGAAGTTAATATCTTACCACAACCTGTCCTGGATACTGGACATGGAGCTATAAGAGATTTCATATTTGTACTACTGAGTTTTGTCTTGTTTTGCTTCAATTTATTTTCCCCTTATCCCCCTTTTTGAAATGTGAGCATGTTTGCTTTTATCATTATATATTAGAAGTATTTCACTTTTATTTGTTTTTTATAGGATCTCAGAGTGAGAGTTTGCCTTGAGTCTCAGAGGATTTGAACTTGGGCTTTTCAGCAATTCTGGGATTGTTAAGACTTTAGCAACTCACAGAGATATACTAAACACATTTTGGAAAATGAGATGGATATGAGCCTTCTGGGGACCAGATGCAAAATGTTATGGTTTAGATAATTCTTATATTAGGAACTTGGGCCTGTTTGACAGTTGTGGACCTCTTCATGTGACCTGGATGGGTGTAGTCTTATACTGGACCATCTTTTCTTTCTCTCCTTTTTGGCCACTACGGGATGAATAGCTTTCCTCCATCATTATGTTTATCTATGCCAGTTCTGCGTTGGAGCCAGTCAACCATTGACTGAGCCCACTGAAACTGTAAGCCCAAATAATTCTCTCATCTTCTAAATTGCAGATGTTGACTATTTTGTTCCAGGAATGGGAAAGCTGACAAAAACACCAAATAAAGGAGCCTCAGGGTTAGGTGTCAAGAAGTACTCCATGTATTGAAGAATCTTGTTTCAACTTTTAGACTTATAATTAAAACTGCATATAGAAAATGTCAAAGAAATTCCTTAGGTCTGCTGTGTACATGTCATCTGTTTTATCTGTGTTAGGAGAGCTTCTCCTTCCCCACAAATACCTATTTGTTCTCAATATATTCTTTTATTTGTACAGTGATTCTGTCACCATCAACCAAATTACGTACAGCATAAGGATAGCCAGAGTCAAGATGTTAACTGAGAAAGCACTTAGAGAAGCTGTAGAATTTCCGAAGGTCTTTTCCTTTTCTTCTGTCATGATCTCCTTTTGCTAAGTGATATGCCAACTGCTTCTGGGGCCATCACCCTCTGCTCATAGCCATTTGGCTGGTTTCAAGTGTCATATATGATTTACCACACACCACACTCTCGCCATTTGAAAAGGGCAGAGATGTGATCTGAAAAGTCATGGAAAATAAATGACATAATGTTCATAGGCATGTGAAAATTTTATGTAAACATAGTTTTTGCAATTTATTTATCTGTCTCTCTTATATACATGCATATGATTTACGAGGAGGAAGGCAATTAAATTTTACTATAACCAGTAATTTGGAATCATCCTTCAGTTACTTGATTTGTGACTACTTTTTAAATTAAAAGCTCAGCTGCAACTTACCTTGTTAGCAACATGCCCATTTAATTGCTATCCAGACAAACATGCTAGAAAACATTGGTTATAATTATTAGTTGGGTTCTATGTCAAAGTGCTATTTCCATTAAGCATGTGGAATTATATACAGATCATTTGTTCATATATTTTGATACTCTAATCATTCAATGCATATTACCAGTATGTTTTATGAATTATTCTAATTTCTGACAATATACATGTGCATGCTATTCTCTTAGGAGTAATTTATAAATATTTTTTCTATTCGCACAGGAGTATTTATTGGGTGACTTCTGTCTTCCAGGCCCTCTGCTAGTTACTAAGGCTAATAGAAAACACTTAGTCCTTATTTTCCTGAAGCTTGTAGCCTAGAGCTTAGAGAAAATCTAGTTCAATTATTCAATTTGTGTATGAGGAATATGAGGCTCTAGGAAGTTTAATAACTTCCTCAAGATCGTGCCATTAGAATATAGGCCAGGTTGCTTTTCTCTCTGTCCAGTGTAATTTCTAGTTCTAAAACATTCAGACTCTCTCTGTTTATCGCAGGTGCTTTAAACTGCAGGAAAAGAAATGCTTAGGTTCTCAGTACATTATCCTCCCATCTTTAAGTTACAAATAGTCTTTTGGCAGCCTTTTATTCTAGTAAGTCTAAATCCCATTCTTTTCACTATCAGGTAGCA
The DNA here is from genome assembly GCA_004026905.1 of Hystrix cristata. Classification (NCBI taxonomy): domain Eukaryota; kingdom Metazoa; phylum Chordata; class Mammalia; order Rodentia; family Hystricidae; genus Hystrix; species Hystrix cristata. The sequence continues at coordinate 14,108 of PVJO010014000.1, forward strand.
AATAATAGATAGGCACTTTACACAGAGATGGTAATTACTTCTTGATTGACTCCAGACCAAAATTAAACTCTTGCTAAGCAAGCTCACTGGCTTTATGGACAGAAGCTTTTCAATTATCCAAGACCATCCTACCTGCTTCTAAAGTTGTCCTGTTTTTTCTTTATAACAAATTGCTTCAGCGTACTGCACTGAGCTATTAGCACTTGGGGAAAATAAATTGAATTTTTAAAAACTTCTTAATATAAGGATGTTCTTTGAGAGACAGTGGCATACTTGATGAAAGTTTTCTAGTAGATAGTTCTCCATTTTTGGTTTAGATTTAAACAGTCTAAAGTCAATTCCAGTGGAGCCACTTGTCATTTCTTGTCTTCATTTTAGCAGTGTGGCTGAATTTATGTCAGACTTTACTTTTACCCAGAGGTTAAAAAAAAAAAAGAATCAGCTTTCAATTCTTGGCCTTACTTCTATGGTATATAAAAACAAACGGACTTCTTTCTACATATTTAAGCAAAATTGTCCCTGAGAGAGGTTTGTCAGAGTTTTGAGGACAAGGTAAGAAAATAGCATTTCTGTTTTAAGAATTTAGGAAATGTTTTGAATTAAACCACTTTAAAAAAGAAAATAGGGAGCCAAATTTACATTCATGTTGAGATTTCGTGCAGAGACTTTGTGTGTCATGAACATCATGAATTTCACCTAAAATGCTCTAAGTGTTCTATGATGAGAACAATAATGAGATGAGACCAGAGGCTAGCCTCCGAACCAGGGGACTGTCAGCTCCCCATGTTTACATTCTCATATCCACCTGTAGAGGGCAGTAACAGTAGAAGTTCAGTGCTAGAGTAGAGTTCACCCTCTGGACCCAAGGTAGGGCTCCGTGAACAAGTAAAGATGGAGAGATGCTGTAATCTGAAATGTCTGGGCAAGAAAGTGTTTGAGATTTAGGAATATTTGTGATATATTTAGGAATATATAATGAGGTATCTTTGGGATGTATTTCTAAACATGAAATTCACTAATGTTACCTATACACCTTATACACATTGCCTGAACTATACATAGTGTTTTTGGTGTACCTGCATTTTGAGTGTGACCCATTACATGAAGTTAGATGTAGAATTTTTCACTCCTGGAGCCATGCTGGCGTTCACAAATATTTGCGCTTTGGAGCCGTTCATATTTTTGGATTAGGGAAGTTCAAATTGTATATATTAATGGGTGTGTGTGTGTGTGTGTGTGTGTGTGTGTGTGTGTGTGTTTACTGCTCTGCCTACAGAAGTTCTGAGGGTCTCTTAATAATGTTGTTTCTTGGAGCTGGATGTATGGTGCAGAGTAGATGCTCAAGACCCTGAGTTCAATCTCTAGCGCTGAAAAAAAATTCCCGTAGGCTATTTACAGTGATTAAAAACACAGACTTTGAGAGAACCGTACTGCATTAACCCATAAACTGTAATCAATAATAATATTTTAGAGACAAGTAGACACAACCTTGAACTCTCAAGCCAAATCTCATGCCCCAGTAGAGTTCTCATTTGGAATCTGCATTAGTGACCTTTAAGGTAGTGTGACAAATCGCATGCCCAGACTTAAATCTTCTCTCTTTTCTCCAAGTTGGATATCTGTACACTGCTCACTGTGTAGTTTCTCCTCACTTCCCTGCATTCTCTTCTTCAGATTTAATGAGATATTCTCAGTTCCCTAAAAATATTGTGTCATACCTTTCTCCAGGTTTTTCTCCCTGTTCCTTCCTCTGCTTGATGAACTGTGGCCTTATTCCCTAACAGCCCCTTCCATTCACCATCTTTCTTCACCAAAATACTTTTTCTTTAAATTTTGATATTTTATATATCTGCTTTTGATATATCTATATCTATATATATATCTGTTCTTGAGATATCTCTATATATCTCTATATACATATATCTATGTTTACATATATATCTAGCTATACATATGTATATATATACACATATATCTATATGCATACATATATATTGAAATATATGGATAGATACAGATATATATGATTTCTCTAGAAAAATGTCCCTGAAATCCCTAGTCTATTAGTCTCGGGGAATTTTTCCTCAGCATGCTCTCATGGCACTCATTGAGATTCCTGAATGAGGAATTGAAGAATTCTGGTTTTTTTTTGTGGTAATGGGGATCCAACCCAACAGCACTCTACCGCTGAGCTACACTGAGCTGTATCCTCAGTGCTTTTTTTTTTCTTTTTTTGAAACAGGGTCTCAATAAGTTGTTCAGGTGGGACACTTGGATTTGTGATCCTCCTGTCTCAGGCTCCCTCAGTACTGGGATTACAGACAATGTGGTCTGAATAGCAATTCTTAAAGTAGTTTGTTGAATTTTCCTAACTAGGCCCCCAATGACCACAAAGACACCATAATTTCTTTTTTATAGTGACAACACTGAATTAATACATTATATGCAGGTACTTAGTTGTTACTTGGTGAGTGAAACTATAGACTAGGGAGGCAAAACCTTTAGAAGAAATTTAAGGATGGCTTCATTTCTCCATCACTCATTGTGAAATAATATTTATTGGCTCCCTGCACATGTGAAGAACCATTCTAGGCACTCGGGAAATGATAAGTGAAAGAGAAGGACAGAGAGTACAACAGATTGTCTTCATGGTGTATGGAACCTTGTGTTGGAAATACGTTATCAGAGAAAATTCACAGCGAGTGAACTATTGGGTAGTTTAAGTCAATATCAAAAAAATACATATAGTAAGATCTCAAGGAGGAATAAATGTAGAGTGTCTAATTAAGACTTTTCTATAATCATAACCCAAAGAAAACTAACAAAATTAGCATTGTTCAGTTCAACTCAAATAACTGATAATGACTTTTATCTAATTTTATAAAGTTATTTTCCTAGACAGTACAAAATTAATGACAGACACTAGGTTAAAAAAATATATATGTTATATTGGAAATAGGTAAGGCTCTTTTTCGTTATTTCTTTTAATTGAACACACTCAAATATAAGTCATTTTTAGTAGGAAGAAGAAGTGGCCTTTGTCCCACTCTTGGGAGGGTTTTGCAGGTAAAGAGAATAAGAATTCAGAATTCAGTGTGATTATTTAATGTTCGAGTTAAACTGAAAAATTTCACCTTTTTTTTAATCTATGAGCTCTTCTGTAAACTTGAGACACTGTTCCTCAACATCAAATGGCCAGATATACTTCAAAGTAGAGCGATTAAAAGAAAAGTCACACGTATTTACCTGGATTCCCTAAAGTTTTCTTTTGTTTGAATCATATATCTATGTATTTTTTCCTCCTTTAAGAATGTTTTTCTTCAGGAGCCCACCACCAATGTTGTTTGTGCTCTTGAAATAGAAGCTGGCCGCTGAGAGGGGATGAAGGACATTTCAGAACAAGCACTGGGCCTTTCATCTGAAATGTTTGCTGCAGAGTGTCAGACGCCACAAGCCTCCCACATTGTCCCTTCGGTGACAACTGTACAAGAGGTTAAGAGATTAATAGTAAATGAATCACATTTTAAATACCTCCTAACAAACTACATTTAAGCTTATATTCAATGCTATAACATCTTTAAATGTGTTTCATTTCTCCGAGGGCTTAATAATAGTCGTAAGGACAAGTGTTACTTTTTAAAAATCCGCAGTCTTCCTCTCCTATATCCCACCTGTGGTGACTGAATGTATTGTGAAAGAAATAAGATATTGTGGAGATTTCAAAGCAGGTAGAAGATAAAAAGGAAAGTGTTTTGTTGATTTTCTTTTTAAAAAATAGATTCACAATCGTTTAATTCCAAACTACTACCTGAGTACCCATCACAGTAATAGTAGTCTATGCTGTAACTGCTGCTTTTACTTAAGATGAAAGGGATTTGGAGATGATTTATGATTTAATGCCTCAGAGAGACAGAGAAATGGCGAAAGCAAAACTCTAGAATACAATTTTTTACTTCCAATTTTATATTTTTAACTGTAATCTAAATCAAACTCTACTTTTTTCCTAATAAATAATGCTTTGCATACAAGAATATTAAACTTGAAGACACATTATAAAATTTGTTTTGCACAGTGACTTCTGACAATACTGACAATGACTATTTTATTATTTGAAAAAAACCTTGCCACTACTGTTGACTTCCCTGCTTCCTCTATACCTGTTTCCTCCATCTTTCTGTTCTTTTCAAGGTCACTTTTGAGATGCATTCATTCTGATAGGAGAACTGGTCCTATTGTGCCTCTTCTTACCTAATAAAATGTCTCCCCCTGTCTACAAGCTCTTTCCTCATGTTTTTCTTAAGCCCCCCTGCCATTTGGAGAAAAATTTTGAGTATTCTCCTATCAAAATAAGTCACTTTATTTGACATAAATACAAAGCATTAAAACAAACACAATTGTTTTCAATGAGATGAGAGAAAGGAATTTTAAAAATATTAAAGCTCATACTGAGGTCTGTGAGCTTTTATGAAAAGTAAAACTTGCAGGAAATACAAGAAAATGTGATAAAACAGAAATTCCAGGAACACGCAAATCAAGTAAAGGAGGGATATAGTTATAATAAAGATTATAATTCAAATCAGCAAGAAAAATACTCGATTTCAATATCTTTGGAATTACTGGCTAATCACTGAAAAAAATAAAGATAATTCTTCATATTGTGGTATGTATCACATTAAATCCAAATGGATTGAAATTTCAACTATTGGAAGAAAAACCACAAATTTGGGTTATAAGTACCTTATAGTTACTGTCACAAACATTTAATTGAATTGCCCAGGTAACACATCTAATATGTGGCATACTGTGATTTGAACCTGGGCAACCTGATTGGAGGCCAGTGCTTTAAAGACTATTTCAAGTAGAAAATGAAAACACAATGAAATCGTATACATTCCTGGAACGGGGTGGGGGTTACATTTTAAGGTTGAGATGGAAGATGAGCTCTAAAAGGAAACATTAAAGAATTTGACTATGTAAAAATTGCAATTCTTTCTATGAGAAAAAATACAAACAACAAAATTGAAAGTCAACTGACAAATTGAAAAAAATAGTTGTAGTAGGTGTGAAATGAAAATAGATGTCTTTAGTACATTAGAAGTCTTGTGTCAGTGAGAAAACAGACTTGAAGAAAAATAGACAAAAGACATAGGAAAATATAGAAGTGGTTATTAATTTTGACAGTCACAAAATTAAGTGCCATTCAATCAGTAAAATGATCTTTTGAGCTCGACTATTAACGTGGACAGGTTATTAAAACAACATGATGATATTTGTGTATTAACATGCTTAATGCCATATATATATATATATATATATATATATATATGGCATAGAAATTAATGTATATTTATTTGTGACCTCATCTCTCCTCCTCTTTTTACAGAAAATTTTGTTTATTTGCAGGGTTTTGTAGCATGAGATGAGAGTAATAGGTATGAGGATACTGCAGGAGTGTGAGAAAAGCTGAGTAGGAAGGGCAGGCAACAGCTACAATTGGTTTGTTTTAAATATATGCTCATCATCTTCCTCAACAAACCAACAATTTGCCCATTACTCTACTGGCTCCTCTCTTCTCCTTAGATCTGCTATTAGTAGTTATTTTATTCTTCATGCCTGTGATTGGTTCAAGCATGGGTCTGTGACAAAATTCTAATCAATGGAAACACTGGAATAGCAATGACTGTTAGTGAGAAAATGTTCATTCTTTAAATGTGACATGACTAAGAGTTCTTCCTGCCTTTTGATGTTTTGGGGGTAAGAATGTGAAACTTGGAATTATCACAACCATCTTATTGCTGAGAAAGGAAGACAGAGAAAGGCAGAGAAACCAAGTGAAGGCCTTACATTGAGCTGTCAAATAACTACCCTTCACCCACCTTGCCTCTCCCCTTCTTACTCGGGTAATTTTTCTTCAAATATGAATGTACTTACTTTCAGCAGGAAGCACCCTAATTGATGCAAAAAGGGAGCCTCTAGTGGCAGAAATTAAGTTGGAAGTTGACAAGAAAAGGAAGAGAACCGATCAATGCATACTTCAGGTTTTTTCTAGTGCAATGTGAGGAAAAATGAGTAGAGATGTTTAAGCAAAGAGCTCCTGGATGTGGCAGAGTGTACCAAAAGGGTATCCAAATTTTACAGAAACTTCTCTGTATATTAACTCAATGTAGTTACCCCTTTGCTGTCTATTTGAAGGAGTCCTATAAAATATATAAATTATTTTTCTTTTCTTTTCTTTTCTTTTCTTTTCTTTTCTTTTCTGTCTGTCTGTCTTTCTTTCTTTCTTTCTTTCTTTCTTTCTTTCTTTCTTTCTTTCTTGCTTGCTTGCTTGCTTTCTTGCCTTCTTGCTTTCTTTCTTTTTTTTTTTCCCAAGAACATGTATTGGTACAATGTATACATAATGAGCACATTTGTCATGGTTATTTTGTACCTGTACATGATATATCTTGGTTTCCCCTCCTTTTCCCCACCTCTCCCTTCCATTCCCACTCCCTTCCCAATTTACAGCAGGTTTATTTATATTTTTACATTTTTACCCTTTCTTTCCTATTCCCCTTCTTCCTTCTCCCTTTCTAGTTCTCCTCTCTTTCAAATATCATCTTTCTTTCACCTAATATCTATTATACCTCTTTGTCCTTATTTACACTTAGGGTTTCTCATAGCAGAGAAACAATTCAATGTGTACTCATGAGTGTCTGATTTATTTCACTTAAGAGTATGTTCTCAAGGTACATCCGTTTACCTGCAAATGTCTCTAATTTATCCTTTTTTATGGCAGAGTAGTACTCCATTGTGTAGAAAAAAACATATCTTCTTTAGCCATTCATTAGCTGTTGGGCATTTGGGTTGTATCCAAGTCTTGATTTTACAAATTGTGTTGCTGTGAACATGGTTGTGCATATATCACTGTGGTATGAGGTTTTTCAATTCTTCTGGGAAGGTACCAAGCAGAGGAATAGCTGAACCAAATGGAACTTGTAGTTGTAGTTTTCTGAGGAGTCTCCATACTGATTTCCACAGTGGTTGGATCAGTCTACATTCCCACCAACAGTGGAGGAATGTACCTTTCCCCCCACAGCCCTGCCAGCACTTTTGTTGGTTGAATTCTTGATAATAACTGTTCTTTCTGGTGCGAGATGGAATCTTAGCATTGTTTTGATTTTCATCTCTTGAATGACTAGTGATGTTGAACACTTTTTCATATATTTATTTGCCATTTTTATTTCTTTGTCTGAGAAATGTTTGTTCATTTCAGATGCCCATTTTTGGAATGGGTCTTTAAATTTGGGAGGTTTGATTTTTTTGAGTTCTTTACATTGTCTAGATGTTAGACCCTTGTCTGAGGGACAGCTGGCAAAGATTTTTTCCCAGTCTGTGGATTTTCGTCCCACTCTATTGGTGATTTCTTCTGCTGTGCCAAAGACTTTTAATAGGATGTGGTCCCAAGCACTGACTCTTCATATTATTTCCTGTGTAGTCTGGGTTCTGTTCATAAATTTTTTTCCTACCCCTAATATCTTCCAGAGTTCTTCCTATTCTATTCTCCAGTAGATTTAGTGTTTCTGTTTTAATGTTTAGATCTTTGACACACTTTGATTTTAGTTTAGTGCATGGTGAGAGACATGTATCTAGTTTTAGTTTTTGGATGTGGTAAGCCAATTTTTCCACACCATTTGTTAAAGAGGCTATCTTTCTTCCAGTGAGGGTGTTTGGCTCCTTTGTCGAAGGTGAGGTATTTGAGTGTGTTTGGAGTTGTTTCTGCATCTTCTAATCTGTTCCATTGATCCTTGGGTCTGGCTTTATGCCAGTACCTTGCTGTTTTTATCACAGTAGCTTTATAGTATAGTTTCAGGTCAGGGATTGTGATGTCCTCTGCCTTGCCCCTGCTGCCTAGGATCGTTTTTGCTATTCTTGGTCTCTTCTGTTTCCAGATGAATTTCATGATTGCTTTTTCTAATTCTGTGAAGAATGTTAATGGTATTTTCATTGCAATTGCACTGAATCTGTATAGTAATTTAGGAAGTATGACCATTTTCGCTATCTTGGATTTTCCTACCCAAGAACATGTTATATCTTCCATTTTCTGATATCCTGCTCAATTTCCTTTTTTAGAGTACTCTAGTTTTCTTTTTCTTTTTTTTTCTTTCTTTCTTTTTTTTTTTTTTGGTGCCGGGGATCAAACTCAGGGCCTTGTGCTTGGAAGGCAAGCACTCTAACCACTGAGCTAAATCCCCAGCCCCTCTAGTTTTCAATGTAAAGCTCTTTCACTTGTTTTGTTAGATAGATTCCTAGGTATTTTTTTTTTTTATGCAATTGTGAAAGGTATATTTTCTCTTATTTCTTTCTCTGTGAGCTTGTTATTTGTATATAGGAATGCTATTGACTTTTGGGTGTTGACTTTGTATCCAGGTATGCAACTGAATTTAGTTATTAAATCTAAAAGTTTTTTGGTGGAATTTTTGGGGTCTTCTACATAGAGTATCATGTCATCTGCAAATAATGATAGTTTAACCTCTTCTTTTCCTATCTTTATTCCTTTTATTTCTTTCAGTTAACTAATTGCTCTGGCTAATATTTCTAGAGCTATGTTGAATTTTAGTGGTGATTGGAGACATTCTTGTCTTATTCCAGATTTTAGTGTGACAGCTTCCAGTTTCTGGCCATTTAGTGTGATGTTGGCCATTGGTTTGTCATACATGGCTTTCACCACCTATTCCTAATTTCTGTAGAGTTTTTATCATGAATGCGTGTTGGATTTTGTCAAATGCTTTTTCTGCATCTATTGAGATGATCATGTGATTTTTGTTTTTGATTCTGTTGATATGGTATGCAGACCTGTCTTCTAGGGCTGAGATTTATATCTTCATTTTCATTCAATCTACTGCATATACTTTCAAAGAAATTTTTGATTTCTTGGATATCTGTTTGGATCTGTTTCATGGGTTCCCTTTCTTTACTGAGTTGAATGTTCAAGTTTTCCATTGTGTTTCTAAGCTCTTCAGTTTTTTTTATCTGTGTTTACTCTGAATTCACTAAGCAGATCTTTCATTATGATTGTCATCTCTTTTTTAACTTGGGCAATTATTTCTAGTCTGAGGTTCTATAGCCTCACCTATCTGTTTTTTAACTTCTGCTGTTATCATTTCTGAGAGTTTGGTTGGCTATCTTTTGATTTCCTCTATTTCACTCTCCTCTGGATTTGTTCTGGGTGGGCTGGGGGTCTGGGGTCATGTTTTACTTCTGTGTCTTGTCATTTTCTTTGTACATATATATATTTTCCCCTTTCAGTTTGTTCTCTGTGTTGATTTTATATTTTGTTTGTGGGAGCTTACGTTAAAACAAGTATGCATGCTTTTCTAGGATAAATCTGTTCTTATGGTGTCTTCTAGGTATATACAGTTCTTGGATCTTGTGTCCTTTTTGTCTCTAGAACTTTCCTCAGTGACATAGGTATGGTTGACTCTACTTAGTATTGGTGCCTTGGAAAAGAGAAGGAAAAAGAAAAAGAAAAAAACAAAAAAAGCTCACTAGAAGATAGAGTCAGCATGTTGTTTTCAATCCTAGATCTTTCCCACTTTACTGGTTTTTGACCCTGCTGGTGCCCTGGGCAAGCCCTGGACCTGTGATGAGGTAGCTGGTGGGCGGGGCAAGGCTCGTGCTGGTCCAGTGTGCAGGCACTTACCAATCCGAGTTGAGGAGGCAGGCCCTGATACTTTTAAAATATAAAGTATGAATTTTTCTTTGCTGAATGTAACCCTTTGAAAAGTGTGATACTTTGATAATTGTATCAGTTTTATACAAAATAAAAAGACATGGTGTTTCACTTTGAATAATAAACATCAAATATTTTCATCAAATATTTTCTAAAGAGACAGATGCTAACTTCCTAGAATAGTAAAATGCCAATGTTTTTAAAAAGAAAAAGAAATCCTGATACAAGAAATGTGCTTAGCTGAGCATTTCCCTAACTGAAAAATGGCTATCACTGAAAGGAATTCCTGGAATGATACTCTAAGTGGCTTCTTCTGCTTGACAGTCCGCCATAAACCCCCATGGTTTAAGGCCACTCTGTACAAACAATGCCAAATCAATAGTGTTAGATAGAGCCACTTCTCATCTTTCAAGACAATATGCATAAAATGGAATGTACTATATATAACACTTATGGAATTATTGTGAGAATTAAATGGATTATTGTGATAATTAAAGGAATCATACCATTTAGAAAGTTTTTGGCACATGACAAGTATGTTCTGTAATAATATTACTATTACAATTATCATTATTTTATAAAGAAAATAGTAGAGACAACGACTGTGGGAGTCTCCAGAACACTGGGGAAAGGAGTTCAGCATCCTCCCCACACCAGAGAAAGTGGGCCTCCATGCCCTCTATCCTAGTTGCAAATCATGCCTTGAATTGTGACTAGTGTGCCAAGGACTATTTGGAACTTTATTTTGACTTTGCTATTCTTTTGTACAGGAAGTATCATTTTCTCCAAAAGTTTTAAAAATTTCTATTTGAAATGTTTATCAGTCCTTGGGGTTTAATTATCGTAGCACAGGGTAAAACTTGCAGGATGACCTTAATTTTTGGAAACAGCTTAATATCAATTAGAAGTTAGTCTGTTCAAAAGGTGGGTGATCATATTGGATTATACTGTATTTTATTAAAAATGAGTTATTATAAAGAAAGTCTAATACTGATGAGTATTTACACTGATAGCTGTAGTGTTTCGGAAAAGGTAATACATCATTAGAACTCGCCTAAAATGTTCTAAGCAACAACTTTAAAGAACATAATTTCATGGATATGTAAATTTTTTTGTTAATTATTAATAAAATTTACTACTTTATAGTTATCTCTCATGTTCACACCCACACACACTATTAGATGTAAAATATGTCGTTTAAATTTCCCAGGGATCAAAAGGTTTTATTTACATAGATTTTTAGTGATTTTTTTCCTCAGGAAGTGAGTCATATTCGTTTGTAACTAGTAGGCAAGAATAAGGTCATATTTTAAAATATTCCTGAGATCTGCTAAAGCAGTTGTTTGAATCATGAAGCATTTAAAATAGCCACAAAAGCACATTTTATGGCATTTCTTTAGACACTGAGTGAGCATACCCTTTCAAGGTTGAGGTGAAGCAAAGATATTTTGTGTACTTAATTTATGGTTTGGCCAGAGGGCCAATGCACTATGATTATTGGTTGCACGGACACGATTGATATGGAAATCGATATGGAAATTGAGATTCCATAAATTTTCCTAAAAAGTAGTCCAAGTGCCTTGTGAAAATCCAAGCACAGTGTCATTTATAACCCTGCTGGTGATCATATTTATGATTTATTATGTGTCTAGAATTATACATAAAATGAAAAATAAAGTTCTTATTAATAAATGCTATCTTTTTAATACATAACAAGCAAGCTTCTCATTTTTCACTACCTTCCATAATAAGCTCATTGGTGAGCTACATTCTGCATTTATCTTTATTTCAAATACTAAAGTTACTTTAGATGACATATAAATAATAATACTGATTATTGAGCTTATATGTAAAAACAAAAATAAAACGTATATACTCTGAACACAGAACAACTTCTTTGTGAATAAATAAGTGATTACAGCTACCCTGTTGCAAATAGAAGAGTTCAGTGAAGTACAATTGTGTCTGTGATAACATAAATTTTCTAGTTTTTATGCTTTATGTGTGCATTGAAATGATGTGGGTATTGTAACTATTCTTTATTAATTCAGATGCTCACCTATTTATAGTTGTACTTCCCATTGCTATAGACTCCTGTGACAGAGGCTGTTTATTACTGCAGTAGAAATGCTGCAATATGACTGAGTGGTTTGTAATTTCATAATTCTCTTTTTCATTGTAACCTATTAGGGCCTTATTCCCAAATCTACTGCTGCCTTGTTTGATGTTGTACAGATTACTTTACACTCTTCCTCAACCTAGCTTTCCTTCACATGTGGGATGAGAACACTTAGCTCTACTTATCTCAACAGGGAATGTGTTTTACTAAAGATCTATTAGCTTCTTGGAGTATAAAAGTGTAGTTTTGGTGGCATTTGCTTTACTATGGCACTTGGCCTCAAATCTTCTTTTGAAATCTCTTTAAATGCCTCTCTATATAAATGTGCTTTGCAAGGACAAATGAAGAATAGTCACTCTGCCTCAAAAGAAGAAACTGTCTTTATTCTAACACAGCTGAAACTAAGCAGGTTCCTTCCAAATGATAGCTGATATTTTTAGGCTTTAAAATAAAATAAAAGTGACAAAATTATATAGATAGAATGGGAATAAATATAATTATTGTGAAACTTACAATCCTATATAACCTATGTGAAAAATAATATAATACTTAAGTTTATTTAAAATGATTAATTTGGAAATTCACAGACACATTTGAATTGACAGAGAAGTAGATAAAAGGGATAGTTTAAACATCAAAGATAAAATTTTATTCATTACAATTCTAGAAATGTTGAGATTTTTACTTATACTTTACACCCTTACCTGTATTATTCCTATATAGGGATTAAATAAACATATTTATTTTCCCAGTCAAAAACTAAAGAACATTCTTAAGGTATGGTGCATTTTGTAGAACAAATACACAGATTGGTTTCAGCACAAAATCTTCTACCTGTCTCGTGTGGTTGTTTAGAAAAATGCTTTCCCATCACGGTCTCAAACTTCCTGTACGAATCTTTAGCTTCATGTATCTCAGATGTGAGAGTCATTGGCAGAGTAGAAGAAGATGAAAAGATACCTATCATGGACTCGGTGATGATGATTTGGACATGCTGTCCCTTGGAGTTCAAAATTAAGTGAAAAATGAAGGGTTTCTTATTGTTATTCCTTATAGTCTGTTGAAGGCTTTTATTGAACATGAAATAACATTTTAATGAAATTTAATCTCAGAAAGGAGTCTACTGCTGCAAAGCATTTGTTTTAAGTGATATTACTGGTGCACACTCACTCCAATCACTAGAAAAGGACGTTGCCTTACTACCCTATTGTCTTATGACCTGAAGTATCTCTTCCTAGTGGAAGGGAACAAATGCTCTATATGTTATATCTGAGCATAAGTTTTGAAAGCCAGCACATGGTTCATCACATCCTCCTGCTCTCGCCCCTGCCATCCAAGCAGCCCTGACCCAGGAAGGGGCTGTACCTTCACAACGCAGCCTGGAAAGAGAAGACATGCAGTGGGGTCTAGAAGCAGAGTCCAAGAATTCACAAGAGTCCCTGCTAGACCACAGCAGCTCGAGAGAGACTTCTGAGGTAACCCACTGAGCTGGGGGAGTTATTTATTATAATAGAAAAAGTCCACTGCAGAAAATAGCTGCTAAGCCTTGTGGTCTACTGCAAAAAAAAAAAAAAAAGTCTAGTATATGTGACAAAGAATTTTCTGAGCACCAGAAAGAAGGGGGATTGATTTTGGAAACAAAGTGTTATAAAGTAGCAAAGTATTTTGTACCATTTCTTTTTGTGATAGTTTAGAAGGCAGTTTATGTACTATAAAGGGCTGTGGCTTTGGGCAAATCGATTTCAAAACAGTTGTTACTGGCATGAGTTGGTCGCTCCTGGCTGCACTTGAGAAGGCATTATAAGAAATGTTCTTTTCTAGGCTTGGTGGTGGAGACCTGTAATCCAGCACTCAAGAGGCTGAGGCAAGAGGATCACTGTGAGTTTGTTTGAGGGCACCCTGGACTACATAGTGAGCTCAAAGCCAGTCTGAACTACATAGCGAAGCCCTGTCTCAAAAATCCAAAAACCTACTGTTCTTTGACCTGTTAATCTGTGTGTATGATAATTAACTTTACAAGGTCTTATAAATAAATGAATCTGATGCTGGAAAAATAAAAGGAGGACGAGGGAAAGTGAAAAAAGAATTGAAGTGTGTTATGTACATGAACCAATTCTCTATGGTGAATGTAGTCATTATGTACTAATAAAAGTAAAAAAAAAAAAAGAAAGGAAAGCAAAAAAAAAAATCTGAAGTCAGAAAAGAAATGATGCAAATAAATAGAGACGCTAGCAGCTCCTGAGCATGTGCAGTTGGAGCATGGGATTATTTCTTATTTCCAATCTGTAAAACATACTATGAAGAGAAGCTTTGAACTACAGTCTCAGGATACATATTAAACATCACTGCATTATGCTTTCAGTTAAAATTTAACATGTCTTTGGGTGGGCAAAGTGGCTCAGGATTGAAAGGATGTAATTCCAAAAATTGTGATAGGCTTCAAGTACTTGAAATTAAGTCTGGAGAAAGAGCCGTGTTTAAAAGAACAGTGGATGGAGCAACTGCAATAAAATTTAAAAAGAAGTGGAGCTGGAGATGTAGCTCAATGTTGGATTACTTGTCTAGAATGCATGAGCCCCTGTGTTCAACCCCCAGCATTGCAAAAAATAAACAATTAACACAAAGTTGAAAATTTCCTTTTTGGAGAACTTTGTGTTTGGAAAAAAGCAGCAAGAGCTTGGAACAAAAATACTGTGACTGTTCAAGATAGCAGTGAATTCAGGATCCTGAGTTTATTGAAACAGAGAAGGAAGAATGTGAAGATCAGAAAATATACACAGTCACAGCAGTCTGAAATCTTGGAAAACACTGTGGAAACTCCTTAACCCAGAGCAGAGCAGGCAGTGACCTTTTACTGAGCAAGTACTCTGTTCCCTCCTTGTTCTCCATGGTCTTTGGCTCTGTGCTCTGTGAAGTTCCTTTTCTATTACCTTCATTGACTATATCTGACAAGAACAATAGAGAATCTTTAAATATGATCACTGGATTCATCGCCATCTTTCTTCCTGTTCTCCATCATAAGAACACAATGTCCAAGTCAGAGCTCACTCATTAGTCCAGGTTCCAAAATGAGAAGATATTGCAGGGCTGCATCCATAACTGACCAGCAGCTTTGCTGTAACACAAATGAGAGCTAAAGGTTTGTTGGACTTCTTGCTGAAATTTTGGAGCTGTTTGTTGCTCCAAATTGATTAACACATGATTTGTATTTTTAATTTACAAACAAATAATTATTACTCCTTCAGTTTTATGAATTGTAAAACTCAGTCTAAAGTGAATACACAGTCTTCATTCTTTAAAGGATATAAGACATACTCCATACCATAAGTGCTACCATCTCAACTGCTTCAGTATGATCACCAACTTCCTAACTTTTGCATCAAAAAATTGGTTCCCAGCTGCAGATAAAGAAGTTTTTCCAATTCACTCAGTGAATAAACGTAAACTTATTCATGGGGTACCTAGAAGTCAAAAGTGGAAAGAAGAAGAACCCAACGTCACAGAACTTCAGCATAAACATTAAACAACACACGAAATTTTTCACACAATCTTATATGTGAAGATAACCAAGAAATAGAGTAATTGAAAAGGAGAGATTAATACCAAATGTACCCTTCCTAACAAGGGTTTCAAAGTTCAAGATCTCTGAATGTCACGTTGTTTTCATATGGAGATTTACATAATGTAAATACTGTATTTGGTGGTTCCCTTTGATTACATAATCTTAGTTCAAAACATTTTGTCTCAATAGAAACATATTTATAGTTGTATTTTTATGCCTGTATATAATAATGCCCAGTGAATATTTGTTGAATTGAACAAGACCTGTGATATAACTTCAGTATTATATAGTTTAGCATTTTTGTTTTTAAAAGGTAATTGGCTAAATCAGGGATTGGCAAGTTACTGCATGTGAGCCAATTCCAGTCTGCTACCAGTTTTTTTTTTTTTTAATAGGCCTCAAGCCTGAAATGGTGAAAACAAAATAAAATAAAAACAAGAATATTTAATAGAGATCTTCTGATGACTGCAAAACCTAAAATATTTACTATCTGGCATGTTACAGGAAATGTTTGCCGAGCCCTGGTCTAAATTCAAAGAGTATTTCCTTGATTTAGTCCCAGACATGTGGGAACATGTGCAATAACATATGTAATAATATTTTAGATTAAGAAAAATTACAAATAGAGGAAAATGCACATAGTAGAAGGAAATTTGCTGGGAATTTCTGACAGTTTTTTTTTAGTCTTGAAAAAGGGTAAGGAAAAAGTGTAGTCTTTTCCTTCTCTGTAGTCCTTGGGCATTGTCATGTGGGTATATAAAGCCTGCAGGTGTTTTCAGCTGCCCTGAGACTATGAGGGCACAAGCCTGCTAATAAAATATGATACTGAGGATTGTAGAGTGGAAAGATGGCAAATTCTGACTTTTTAATAATGTCCAT
This sequence comes from Hystrix cristata, assembly GCA_004026905.1. Classification (NCBI taxonomy): domain Eukaryota; kingdom Metazoa; phylum Chordata; class Mammalia; order Rodentia; family Hystricidae; genus Hystrix; species Hystrix cristata. The sequence continues at coordinate 30,377 of PVJO010014000.1, forward strand.
AAACCTTTGATTTTTCAAACACAGAGGTACTGTAATTGTGAATCTTGCTATAAGTGATACTGCCATTTTTCCTCTAGTGTTAAAGTTAGTTGATTCAAATTTTATATTCCATGTTTGTGAATAAATCCATATGACACTATAATTGGAATTTGGTTGTAAAGTAAACACTCATATATTCTTTGAAACATTTGGCCGATGTTTGTAAACTATTTTGAAAATGAAAGGACAGCTGTACAAATGAGCACCTCAGGTATTTTCGTTCTACATCAAGAAAGACTTGACATGATTTATTTAATTGTCATAGTATTGTAAAAACCAGTCCTAGTGGCATCCAGCCATCCATCCTACCTGCAACTTAATTTTATTTTTGCACTATTTATTTTAAGTGAAGAGAAATTGTCTTGGATCACATATAAAATAGTTAATGTACATAAGTACGAAAACTTCATTTTAAAATATTTTTGTCATAATATTTTTTTAAAATGAGGGCAAAACCAAGCAGGATACAGGTTGGACATTCCTCAGTCAGACTATCAGTGTGCACAGACGAGGCTGTTCTGTAACCATATTTGAAGAGACAGGCACAAAGCCTTTCTACAGCCTCAAATTTGAGGCTGTCCGGCCACTATTTTCTGTATTTTTGTGTTTAATCAATTATGTCTGGAGACTTGCTTTAATCTCTCACCTCCTAGTATAAAAATACTAAGACATCCATTGTTCCACTTCTCGCAGCACCCAAAACAAAGTGACACTCCCTAGTTCCTCTTTGGAATTATCAACTTGAAGCCTAAATCCTCTCAGAAGACTTTCCCAAGTTCATGCTGCTGATAAACTACTACATTGTCTATGAATTGAGTTTTTTTTTTCTGCTGTAAAAAGCTAAAGAAAGTTTTTACTACAGGTATTTCCTGGTGAACTTTCATTTTCTGAATTAATAAACGGTATTTTTAGAGACATTTTAAGGTTTTGTTTAATAATTGAGCACAGATTACAGAGTTCCCGTGTATTGCCTGCCCCACCCACTTCAGATTTCCCATCATTATATCTTGCATTATTATGGTACAGTTGTTACAAGGGATAACCAATATTAATAATATTAACTAAAGTCTCTAGTTCACATTAAGGTTCTTTCTGTGTTGCACTTTTCTATGGACTTTGCCAAATATCCCATATCCATCATTACAGTCTCATTCACAATTTCACTACCCTGGAAGTCCCCTGTGCTCTGCCTAGTCATTCCTCCAACTTCCCAACCCCAAATTCTGCTAACCCCTGATCTTTTTACTGTTCATATAGTTTTACTACCTCTATCATTTTGCCTTTTCCAGAAAATAAAACATATAGGATATAGTTGGTACCGTATTGCCTGTAGGTTTTTCAGACTGACCCCCTTCACTTAGTAAAATTCATCTAAATACTTGTATGTTTTTGTTGCTTGATATCTCATTTCACTTTATTTCTGAATAATATTGCATTGTATATATGTATCACAATTTGTTTACCTCTTTACCTATAAAGGATATGCTGTGGTCTTCCAATTTTTGGTACTTATGAATAAAGCTGGTATAAATATTGATATGCAGTCTTTCTGTGTGTTTGTGCGGACACAGATTTTCAACACATTTGGGTAATTACTAAGGAAAACAATTGCTCAGTAATATGGTAAGACTGTTAATCTCTGTAAGAATCTGCCAAACTGCCTTTCAAGATGGCTGTGCTATCTTGCATTCCCACCAGTAATGAATGAGTCTGCCTGTTGCTCAGCATCCTGATCAACATTTGATAATGTCACTGTTCTGGATTTTAGCAGTTCTGATAGGTGAGTAATCGTCTCTCATTACTTTAATCATAATTCCTTAGTAATATATGATATTGAGTATCTTTCATGTTCTTATTTTTCATTTGTATATCTTTTTTTGAGACGTGTCTGTTTAGATAGTTTTACCACTGTTACATTGTACTGTTTTCTGATTGTTGAGTTTTATATATTCTCTGTAAATTTTGCATATGTCTTCTATCATATACCTCTTTTGCACTGGGTGATCTTTTGTTGGCCTTTAACAACAAAGAAAAAAATTACTATCTAAACAAGTTGTGTGTCTCAGATATAGCAAAAAATTTTAAAATATGAAAAATATTACCAGATAGATTTTTTGGAGGTGGGAAGGGAATCTGTGGCTAGGTTAGAGAGGAGGGATGGGAAGGGAAGAAGAAGTAAAAATGATTAAGATGTAACATGTACATGTCCTAATTCTCCAATTCTTATGTACACAATGAATGTAATTGTTATACATAACCAAATGTATATAATAAAAAATGTTAAAAATTAATTATGGCAGTATTAGAATTGCTGGTGAAGAAAATATATTGCCCACCATTAAATTACCACAGGAATATATCTTACGTATCTCATCTTCATTATTTCTATTAGGACAGGAGATACACTAACTAAAGTTTCCCCGTGCATTAGTTTCTTGCTTAATGAATCTTGTCAAAAAGATTTTGATTTTATCATTGATAACACTCTCCACGTCTTTTTATTATTGAATTGCAAGAAATTCAGCAGTGTATAAAATTGCCACATAGATTTAAGATTGGTTGTATTTTTTGTATACCATCCAGCCACTGAACTGAATTTCAAGGAAATTGTCAAATATGTTTTTTATTTCCAGCTTATCTAAAATAGGGAATATAATCTAAGTTTTTTCCCCTCCTCTAGGTTGAATTTGTATGCAATAGATTAATCTTTGTAAATTTCACAGCTAAGAACATAAAATATTATTCTTAGGAGAAAAAATATGCTTAAGATAGAAATAAAGAGACATTGTCTCACCAAGTGGCCCTTTTGTGTTTTCATTCAACTTACAAGCTTGCATCACTCTGGATTATAATAAACTTGAGTAAATACACAGTTTTTCTTCTTTTGAAGTTTTAAGTATGTTCTATATAGAGACTACAAACATATTTGAAAATTTTCTGTTATTTTTAGGTACTCTAAAACCACAGCCTCTTCAAAGAAATTAGTTCTATTTGCCTACTACAACATTTTTCCCCTTAGGAAACATTCATCATCTGGTTGTGAATTAACCTGCTGTAGGTTCTTAACAAACTGGTCTTCTCTGCCTTATTTTTAAAAGTGGCTAGCAAATGGGTCCTGTAGTAATCTATTTGTAAGGGTGATGTTCAGAATACCCCAGTCTTTGGAATTCTGATGCTGGAGATAAGAAAGCCTTTTATATTTACTTGGCATCTTCTAAAAAGGACCCTGAATTTTTCATAACAAGACATATGCCATACTTTTTTCCTCTGGTGTTGTAGATTTATAAATATTATAATCAATACAGTCTGTAGACACAACTGTCAATCTTTTTTCTTTTAATAATTCCTGATGTCTGACTTTTAAATCCCACAGACCCTAAAGATCTAAAAATCTAATTAGCTACCTTTTGAGTGTTGTTGACTTAAAGATCATCATTTTCCATCATCTCATGGAAAGATGTCAGATACAATGCAAAAGGATTTCCATAACTTTGTGTGGCATGTTGATGAATTGTCAGGAAAATAAACAAGTTATACAGAGACTTGGTAGTCTAGAACCACTGGGAAAACTTCAATAAAAGAGGCATAATTTTGAATTTTGTGATTTTACCCAGAAGAAACACATGGTGGGAACAAATAACTAAATAAATATAGATTATTAACCAAACTAGATTTTTTACCTTACATATATCCTATAATTGTATATCCAGAAGAATATTTTGTTGAAAATAGTGTGAATGTTGAAAGTAACAGAACATAGCAACTGTTCATTCTACACATATTGCTTCCTGATAATATATTGTTGGGATGTTTTTATAATTTCTTCTCTGTTTTTTTTTAAATTAGTATCTGTTTGTAATAATTACATTCATTTTGAGGAATATATATGTATATGTGTATACACACACACACACGTATTATTGTTTTCTTATGATGTCAACTATGAGAGGTAAATGTAAAGATCCTCCCCCTAAGGACTCTCTTCTTTGCCCACCCAACATTGGAAGAAGTGACATGTCACTAACTTGTTAGTTTAATGCCTGGAAAAAAGTTAAGATCTTTATTGAGCATAATTTATACAATAAGTCTTGTGAGATCAATCACATGTACTGTCTCTTTGTGTTCTGTCTTCCCTCTGGGAGGCAAGCACCTTTAACTCTAATTTGGAAATGTGAAAATTGATGTTGAGAGATAGTGCTGAAGCAGTGATATTTTTAAGGCATGTATTCTAGGAAGTGAGAGACTGAAAACTATTGGGAGGAAACTGGACCTTGAAAGAGAGGAAAACTGACTTTCTAAGAAAAGAGAGTAGAGGTGAGAATCTTGAAAATTACCATGTGTTTTGTTATTTTCCTTTGTCTGCTTGTTTTAGTAGACCCAGCTTGGGGTATCTGCTCAACTCTATAATATGTTTTTTCACAGAAATTTGGCCCCCACTCAAGTGGTAATCAAAAGAAATAGCATCTTGTCATTAGGTAGTTTGAAGGTAGTTCCTGGTATTTGCAACCAAAGAACCAGAGTAATGTTTTCTATGATTCTCTATCCACAGAATGGTAGAAAAAAAATAGTTTTAAATTACATTTTTCAGTCTTTGAGATTTTTTATTAGTACATTTTTGCTGTAAACAACGTTTACATTCCTTGTGTGAAGTTGGTACATGTATGCAATATATATTAATTCCTTTTTTCATACCCTTTCCTTCCCCTCCCTCACTCTCTATCTCTTGATTGCCTTCCCATTTGGAAAAGATCTATCTACCGAATTCTTATTATCTTTTATTTTGTTCTTTATTTATAATTTGGTTTCTCATATAAGAGAAATCACATAATATTTAAGCTTGTGTATCTGATTTATTTCAATTAACATTATGGTCTCATAATATACATCCATTTTCTACAAATGACTCAAGTTTATCTTTCCTTAGGACAGAGCAGTACTCCATTGTGAATAAATACCACATTTTCTTTATACAGTCATCTGTCGATGGATATAGAGGCTGCTTCCAAGATTTAGCTATTATGAATTGTGCAGCTATAAATATGGATATGCATGTATCACTGTAATATGATGTACATTAAGTCCCCAACTTACAAACATTTTATTTGTGAACTTTCACAGATGCACTGTGTAAAACTCACTTTGTTGGCTTAGGAATGGATCTGACTTATGACCATTTCTCCTGGAATGGAACTTTTCCTAAATTGAGGAATTACTGTAGTATGATGCCTGTAACTCTTTCAAGAAGATACCTAGAAGGGGAATAGCTGGGTAAAATGGAATTCCTAGTTTTAAGTTTTTGAAGAATTTTCACACTGACTTCCATAATAGTTGTACTAGTTTACATTCTCACCAACAACATAGAAGTGTTTCTTTTCCCCACAGCCTCTCCAGCATTTGTTATTAGATTTCTTAATGATGGCCATTCTTTCTGGGCTAAGATGAAATTTCACTATTGTTTTAATTTGCACTTTTCTAATGGTCAAAAATGTTGATCATTTCTTTGTGTGTTTATTGGCCATTTTTACTTCTGTGGAGTGTCTATTCTTTACACATGCCCACATTGATTGGGTCTTTGGGGGAGGATCTAATTTTTTTTAGTTCTTTATATTTTCTGGATATTAATTCTTTGTCTGAAGAATAACTTGCAAAATTTTTCCCATTTTGTATGATTTCTTTTCACTCTGTTGATTGTTTCTTTTGCTGTGCAGAAGCTTTTTAATTTGACATGATCTCTATTCTTGTTCCTTAGTACTAATTCCAGTACAACTGGGGTTATGTTCCGAAATTCCTTGCCTGCACCTATGACTTAAAAGTTTTACTTATTTTATCTTGCAGTAGGTTAAGTGTTGGTGGTTTACCATTTAGTTTTTTGGTCTATTTTGATTTTAGTGTAGCACATAGGGAGAAATATATGTCTAGATTCAATATTCTGTATGTGGATAACCAGTTTTCCCAGCACCATTTATTAAAGAAGTTATCTTTGCTCCAGTATATGTTTCTGGCACCTCTGTCAAAGATCAGATGGTTGAACATGCTTGGGGTTGTTTTTGTGTCCTCCGTTCTGTTCCTTTGATACTCATGTCTGTTTTTGTGTCAGTACCATGCTGTTTTTATTACTGTAGTTTTTAAATATAACTTCAAGTCTGAGATATGTTGCCTCCCACTTTGTTTTTGTTACCTAGGGTCGCTTTTGCTATTCGGGATCTTTTCTGGTTCCATATGAACCAGATTGTTAGGATTGTTTTCTCCAGTTTTGTGAAGGATGCTGTTGGCGTTTTGATTGACAGTCTGTGAAATCTGTTTATCTCTTTTGAGAATATGGCCATTTGACTATATTTTTTCTACCTATCCAGGAGCAGGGTATATCTTTCTACTTTTTTATGTCTTTTTTGATTTCCCTTTTCAGAATATGGTAGTTTTCATTGTAGAAGTCTTTCACTTCCTTAGTTAGGTTAATTCCTAAGTATTTAAGTTTTCTTAAATACTTTTTTCCTAATTTCTTTTTCAGCAAGTTCATGATTAGTGTACATGAACACTATTGTGTTTTATGTGTTGGTTTTGTATCTTGTTACATTGCTGAATGTGGTTATTCTAAGAGTCCCTGTGGAATTTTTGGGCTTTCCTATGCAGAGCGTCATGTCATCTACAAATAATGATTATTTGACTTCTTCCTTTCCTATACACATTCCTCTTTTTACTTTTTCTTGCCTAATTGCTCTCGCCAAAGTTTCAAGTATTGTGTTGCTCAGGGGTGGTGGTGGTGAACATCCTTGATGTGAGAGGAAAAGCTTTCGGATTTTCCTTTCTTAACCACCTAACAGTGTACCTCCAGCTCAGGCAATGCATTTGTTTACATACTGTCTATCCCAAGCATCACTTGGGCAGGTGTCATTTTAACCAGTCAATTCTTGTATTTCATAAATTTTGTTAAATTATTCTTTTTGTATTTCCTATTATCTTATACAATTAGTGAAAAAATATGCAATTTTTGTTCTCCTGTATTTAAATAATTGAACTGGTAAGTGGTTAATATAATGTTGTCAGTAGGTTTGTCATAAATGACTTTTATCAGATTGAGATAAGGTCCTTCTATACCTATTTTCCTTCAGCAATTTTTTATCACTCAAGTATGTTAGATTTAATTGCAGAATTTTATTTGCATTTATTAAGATGATCATGTGACTTTTATCCTTGCTTCTGTTTATGTGATATATTACATTTATTGGTTTCCATGTGTTAAACTATCATTGCATCCATGGGATGAGTCTACTTGGTCATGATGCATGATCTTTTTGATGATTCATTGCATTCTGCTTGCCAGTATCTTGTTGAGGATATTTGCATCTATATTCATTAAAGAGATTGGCCAATAGTTCTTTTTTATCTTTGGCAATACCCCCTTTCAATTTCATTATAGAGCTTGAATAGTATTGGTGTTAGAGCTTTCCTGAAATTGTAGAATTCAGCAGTGAATCCACTGGGACCTGGACTTTTCTTAGTTGGTTTTTTTTAATTAGTGGTTGAATTTCATTGCCAGTTATTGAATTATTTGGGGTTTTTAAAGTTTCTTTTTTCACTGTTGGTAATTCATATATATCCAGGAATCTATTTCTTAAGAATTCTCCAATTTATTAGTGTACGGGTTTGCAAAATAGTTGTTAATAGTTGATTTTGGAAGTGTCCATTGTGATTTTACCTTTTTCACTTCTAATTGCATTGATTTGGGTCTTTTTTCTCCTTTTTAAAAATTTGAATGGCTAAGTTTTTGTCTATCTCATTTCTTCTTTTGAAGAACCAACTCTTCAATTCACTTGTACTTTGTATTTTTTTTGTCTGAATTTCACTGATTTCTGCTCTGATCTTTATAATTTCCTTCCTTGTACTACCTTTGAGTTGTATTATTATTACTTTTCTAGGACCTTGAGGTGCATTATTAGGTTATTTATTTGGGGTTACTCCATTTTTGTGTGATGTGGTCATTCACAGCTATAATCTTTCCTCTTAGGACTGCTTTCATTGGGTCCTGTAGGTTCTGACATGTTGAACTGGCATATCATTTAGTTGTAGAAACTGTCTATTTCTTTCTTGTTTTCTTCTGGGATTCACTGTTTTTTAAAGAGTGTATTGTTTAATTTCCATGAATTTTCATAATTTCTGTGTTTTCTTTTGTCATGGATTTCTAACTACATTGTACTATGATTTGTTAATATTCATGGTATAATTTCAATTCATTTATATTTACTTAAGATTGCTTTGTTGGCTGGTATGCGGTTTATTTTAGATAAAGCTTCATGTGCAGCTCAGAAGAATCTGTATTTTTTTGTTGTTGGGTGGCACACTGTAGATATATGTCAAGGTCATTTGTTTGAAGGTTTTATTCAATTCTAATATTTCTTTACTGAATTTTTGTCAAGTTGATCTATTCGTGATAGTGGTGTAATGAGGTGCTCCACTATAATTGTGTTTAGGTTTATCTGATCTTTCGTATTCAGTAGGACTTGTTTTATGAAGTTGGTTGTGCCATTTGTTTGATGAATATACGTTAATAATTGTTATCTCTTCTTATTGGATTGTTCCCCTAACAAATGTGTAGTAATCTTCTTTGCCTATTTTGATCAGTTTTGGTCCAATGTTCTCTTTGAATAGAGGATAGATACAAATCTTTTTCCCAGTACCCTTTGCATGGAATATTGTTTTCCATCATGTGAATTTTAGTCTACGAGGGTTTTTTTTTTTTCTGGTTAAATGTATTTCTTGTGTATAGGATAGCATTGGATTATGTTTCTTGATCCATTTTCCCAGTCTGTGTCTTTTCACTGGGGAATTAAGACCCTTCACACTGAGAGTTATTCTGATATGTAGTTACTTATTCCCTTCATTTCCTTATTTTCCTGTTGCTGGTTCTCTTATTTTCCCTTCTACTTAACTGCTTTCCCTATTGGTATATTCATTCTATTAGATATTTTCATTGTTAGTTTCATTTTCTCTTTCTAGGATATCTTTCATGAATTTCTTTACATGCTCTTTAACATGAAAATATTTTGTTGATCCAGTTTTCAAAGAAAATTTTGCAGGATACATCAGCCTGGATTGGAAATTGTTTTCTTTTAAAGCTTGAAACACTTCACTCCAAGATCTTTTGGCCTTTAAGGTTTGCATAGAGAAGTCTGCTGTAATTCTAATGGGTTTACTCCTATAAGTGACTCATTGCTATTCAAGATTTAAGAAACAAACATTTGGATTAGTGTAAGCAATTCCATGACACGAAAAGTAAACGAGGGCAAGAATTTGGAAGTATAAATATTTATAATTTATATCAGGTGTTTAGCCGAAAGATGATTTTTGCAGAGGTGAAGAAGTACCTTCTCCTTCCTTAGGAGCCATTCTGTTTCACTATGGAAAATCAGGGATTCTGTATCCGTGCTGCTCTCTGTAGCATTCTACTAGCTTTGTGCTGTAGATTGAAGATCTGCAAATTCTGTATTATAATTTCCATATACTGTCAGTAAATAGATTTCAAAGGCTTCACATTTTACCTTGAGGCTTAATTTCTTTACCGTATCATTATTTAGGAAATATTTTAGAAAATGAATTTTTAAATTTCAAGTTCTCAGGATGGGGAAAAACATAAGATACAATGCTTTATTTCAGTGCTATATTAAATAGAAACTAAATATTTAAACATAAAGATTATGCATGTATTGTGTTAAAGAGTCTGGGAAAGGGAAATTCCAATTTACATGCATATCTGTATAACATTTGTTGATTACATTTTTCACATGCTGGGAAGGAAATCAGGCACAAAACACCGATTATGTAAGAAGATTTTTTTCTGTCTAATTTCCCATGCACCCTGCCGAATATATACCCTTTTAGTTTAATTCTACACATTCAAAATGCAGTCACATTTTGAATGGGAATAGAATTTAAACTAAAAATAGCAGTTACCTACTCTTAAAAATTTCCCCTTTGCTGTCTACTACTGTCTTTAACGAATACTAAAACAATACAGTATACATTTCAAAATTTATATATGTCTCAAAATAGGTTCAAAGAGTCATATTTTATGCAATGTTTTTCAACTATTAAATACAGAAAATTGGTATTCTCAGTTGACATTAACATGTTAAAAAATCTTGTAGCTTTTCTTCAAAGGTCAGAATTTTCTTTTTGTCCATAGGTAGCAGAAAATATAACAATAAATAATTACAAAATATTTTAAATTTCATGAAGTGTTCTCCCAACTTCAAAGACTCTGTTAGATAAAATAAGATGATTCTTTATTTTTTTCAGCTTGGAGAAATTAAGCCTCAGCATTATAAGTGCTTTGCTCAAAGCAACACTAATCAATAATTGAAATAGTACTAGATTGTAGGCTTTTGTCCTTGTATCCTGCCTAGAAAGATAGAGCTCTTTCTGCCTCCACTGGGTATCATTTAAATCCTTTGAAATAATGTTTCCAATTATTTGCTCCTAAATTTCTAGGAATTTAAGGAAGAGAAAAATGGAGAAGATTTAAGAAAGTAGTTACAGTTAGCAGATTTTGTGATGAAAAGGATAAACCAAGTGACATATTTTAGCTTGGAGAAGCGAAGATTAAAAGGTGAATTTACATATTTCTTTAAGTAAAATATTCCTGTGAAGAGGTATTATATGTCTCTATCAAGTGATGGTGTAAACTGCAGTTAAAAAAAGGGTACTGAATCAAATATTAGGTAATTTTTTCTTATTGACAGAGAGTGTATACAATTCACAAATTGACAAAATAAGCAAAACATGCTTTTATAGTGAAATAAGGAAAGTAAACACTTAGGAGCTGATTGTATTTGTGAGAGTGCTTGTTCAGTCTTGTAATATTATATCTCTAGTCAGGTACTAAATTGTGGAATGTTTAAAATACTCTAAATATATACACATACACATATATATATATATATGATGTGTTAATTCCTTGTGAAGTCCACCTTGTCTTATTCCACTTGAATTAAATATTCTACCTGCAGGGAAGTTCCAGAAATTGCAATCCATCACAGATTTTAATTAGTTATCAATACCTTGGGGTAAATTCAAAAGCTTTGCCTATGTAGTGGAAATTCCACTCATGGCTTCCTTCTCTCTCTGTCTTTCTCACTCTCTCTCTCTTTCTCTCTCTTCAGTTATTTTTCTATATTTCATTACTGATAAATACTTCTCTGAGTGATTAGATAACATAGATAATTCAAGATTTCCTAGTGTTATTATTCCTTAGCAGGTTTGTTTTTTTAAAAATCATATGGAAAGAAGAAAAATATTACAGCAAATTTGTTGCACTTTCTCAGAGCTTTTAGATACATGTTATGAATGACTATTTTAATACATATGCAATATTTTATGAACAGTTGGCAGGAATTGAGCATGACTAAAGCACTGTGTATAATCTAAGAAAAATCTAAAATATGGGCTCTACTTTTTTTATAGCAGCTCTTTATTAAAGCAATTGTATAAGGTTTTACATGCTACAGACCTTAAGTGTTACAGAAACTCACAAGAGAAAAAGATTGATTTAGTCATTTAGTAACAATTGAGCACATACTATGTTTATACATTTATTCATACAGTCAGTAAAATACAGGGCCTACCAAGTGTCAGGAGTGGAGAAAAGAGCCATGTATTCTTTCCATTATGGAGCTATAGTTTTAATAAAGGTTAGAATGAGAAGACAGATAATAATAGAGCATCGTTTGTTGGAGAGTGTTGTGAAAGAAAATAAAACAAATTAGAGGGTAGAAACTACAATGGGAAATAAAACAATGGTCTATTTTATGTAGCTAGATAAGGGGGCCTCACTGATTCCCTGAAGAATTTAAGGGAGTATGAGGGTGATCAAAAATACGGTCAATATTTACATTTTTTAAAACTACAATAGAAGACACATTGTCTGCCATTCATTCCCCTTCGAAATATTCCCCCTCACTTTGAACACACTTATCCCATTGTTCTTGCCACTTTCTGATGCAGTTCTGGAAGTTCTCTTTTATGAGTGTCTTTGGTTGCACTAACGTGGCTACCTCGATGTCCTTAATCAATTCAAAATATTTACCTCTCGTGCTCATTTTGCCTTTGGGGCAGAGCAGAAGTTGCATGGTGTCAGCTGCAGTGAATAAGGTGGATGAGGACACACTGTAGTGTGTTTACAAGCCTGCCTTCCTCCGGATAGCACTTGGCAGCAGCACTCACTATTCTTTTTTTTTTTTTTTCCAATTGCACTTCATAAAGACATTCATGAAAGAGAATTTCCAGAACTGATTCAGAAAGTGGCAAGAACAATGGACTCTGTTCAAGAAAAGAAAGAATGTTTTTGGGTGGAACTAATGGCGATGTATCTTTTACTGTAACAAATTTTAAAAACTTAAATATTCAATGTATATTTTAATCATACCTCATAAACTTCTCAGATACCCTCCCAAAGACACTTTGGGAAGAAAAGGGGCAAGGGCAAACACTCAGAAGTAGAATGTGCATTCGAGGTAAATGCAAAAGAGTGAACTTGGGTCAGAATAGTAGGAGAGGAGACTGGTCCTCTTAGGTAGACCATGCATGTAATAGTTTATTGTGGCCTCAACTTGAATGGATTAAGACATACCTATGGAACAAGTGAAGAACAGTTTTGGGTGCATCTGAATGATTGATTTATAAGTCCCAAACTGAAAAGAGAAGATCTGCCCTGGAGGTGTGGGAGATCTTTGGCTATAAGACCAACCAATAGTCTTATAGCCGAAGAGAAGGAAGCAGAAAGTCCACCCTTAGTGCTTCTTCAGGAGAGCTCTCATCCTCACTATCACTTTCTGCAGGCTTCCAACACGGACTCTCACCAGAGTCTGCCTTTAACCTTCAACTGAATCCTTGGACTCACCAGCACACAGTTGACCGTTTTGCTTTCTTCCACTCCTGACTCCTGTTGCAGGCCTACTTTGTAAGTCGTATATATGTGTGTGTGTGATTCAGTCTATTTCTCTGATGTAATATGACACCATATAGATCACTGTAAAGAAATTGGTTTAATCTCCCAGAGGGAAGTCACTGAAGAGATTCGAACGGAGGTAGAGGCCCACAAACCATCTAGTTGGTTTAAAAAAATTGCTTTGGATGCTCCTTTGAGAATGCACAGTAGAATATCAAGAAGTTTAGCAGACAGGTACTGCAAAGGCCCATGCTAGATGAAGTGGTTACCTGGACATCAGCAGCAGCAGCAGCAATAGAGAGATGTGCTTAGATTAGGGATCTATTTTTGAGTTAGAACATGTATTAAAATGGATAGATTAGCTATGAAGTGGAAGAGAAACAGAAAAACCTTGAAGATTTTCATATAGTTACATAGAAGATGATGTTTCATTTTACTTGATTGAAATAATGGTAGGAGCAGATTTATAGTAGATGGAAAGATCATAGTTTTCCATTTTGGACGTGTTTAGTTTAAGATGTCTACTAGCCATACAAGGTTGAATATTGAAAAGGTTTTGTATATTGAAGGAATGCAGACTGGAAAAAACTTTGAAAGCCATACACTCAAAAAATAGCTTATAATATATGAGGCAACATGGTTATTAAGGGCTTGAATATGGAAGGAGAAGAGTAATGGTCCATAGACTCATATTGTGGGCCTCTACCTGCATTGTAGACTGAGAAAGAAATGCAGTGAAATAATGTGAGAACCAAGGGTATTGGAAGGCAAGTGGTGAAAGAATTTTGGAGAAGATAGAGTAATTAATTATATCAAATGTCATTGATAAGTAAAAAGGTAGACTGATCATAGGATTTAGCACTATTAAATATAGTGGTTACTTTAAAAATAAGTATTTTGATAAATGGAACACAGATTTTCTTATGATTTAGAGAGAAAAAAGACATTTGGGTTATTAAACATAAATACGGAGAGATTTTGTGAAAATGGGTACCAAGAAATAGGTTTAATTAGACTTACTCATAGTTCTAATTTTGCCTGGCACTATTGTGAAGAAGACAATAGTGAAGGTAACTGTAAATACAAGCATGACTCCTAATGATACGTGGGTGTTCATGGATGTAAAAGGAAAGGAGGACATACATGGGGCATGCGGGACAGAGAAAAGGAGTGAGGATTACTAGATCTACATCTGGGTCAAATAATTATTGAAGTTGAGGAAAAATAGGTGAGCCGGCAAAGAAGGTGGTGGTAGGTAGAAAAATTAAAATGCAATGAATTATAATTGATCTAAACTGATTTTAATGGAAAGAAGAAATGAAAAGCTCATAGAGGAGCTTAGAAATGGAAAAAGTTTTGTGGATGGCTGATCAGTGGTGGAAGTGATTCTGAAACAGGACAAGTTGGAAGGTGGCGTCAAAGAGGTAGACGTACGAGGAAATATGAGGACTAGAATTTTAACGATAATGGGTGGCACAGGAATTCTTTCCCTCCTTTAGTATTATGTTCAGAGATAAACAGCATAATAGGTATGACAACCTTCTGTCAGTATACCGAAATACCTGAGATAATCAACTTATGAAGAAAGAAAGTTTATTTATGCTCACAGCTTCCAAAGTTTCAGTCTACAGTTGGTTGTCCCTATTGCTTTTAGTCCCATAGTGAGGGAGCTTATCATGGTTGGGAATCTATAAAGCTTTTTATCTTATGATTGGGAAATGAAAAAGAAAGAGAAAGCACTGGGGTCCCACTATCATCTTTAAGGACACACTCCCAAAGACTGAAAGTCCTGCTAGATGCCACCTCTTAAAGTTTCTACCACCTCTCAATAGTGCCAAGCTGGAGACTTAGACTTTACAATACAGGCCTCCCTCTGGGGACTTTTCAGATCTAAACTACAGCAATAAAATTTGTCCTGATGGTCTCAAACTTGATTACCAAGGAGAGGCTATGAGAGTTAAGTAGAGGGTATGGTGAAGCTGCTGCCAATGTCACTGTGTTCTGGGAGCCTGACCCCCCCACCCCGGTAGTGGTAACATGGAGGTTGGGAAAAGAAGGTTGATTTTAAATGGAAATGTTGAAGACCAGGCAACTGGAGAAAGGAACTCCTTTCCAAAGTTCAGAGAGCTCCAGTATTCCTTCTTGGCTCTTTCCAATGGAAACATGGTGGCCTGACTGAAGGTGCCTCATCCAGAGCTAATGGGCTGCTCCCACAGTACTGGGATCAGAGACAAGCATTAGAAACATCCAAGGACTGGTGCTGTTCCACATTGTTACTTAGAAAGATTTCATGGTGGAACTAGTTACAACTGAACTCAGTGTTGTTGTTTAGATAGTAAAAAGAGAGTATAATCTAGTGAAGAATCCAGAATCAAAGATATTGTAGGGGAGGATGCGAAGACGCCCAAATAGGGAATGGTTTCTGCTGAGGTAGAGGACATATACTGGGAAAAGGCAGAGAAGAGCATTATCTCAGAGTGACGACTCTCTTACTAATTTTAAAAACTATCAGATATAGAGAGAATAAAATAGAATTACTTTTTCCAAATTCATTATTATTGGCAGGAGACCAAAGACAGATGGAAATCTCTTTGATGGAATCTGAATCATATCTCTTTGTGCACGGGGAGATGAACCATGTAAAATGGCCATGCTTGAGGAATTCTTCACTCAAAATAACCTTTTCTTGTGTTTAATGTTGTATTCACATTACAATTCCTTGTGAACACGCTCGATGGTAATAAGCACTTCAAATGTCATCTCTTTTAAAGCTCACCTTAATACTATAAATTATTGTACAGATTGAAAAAGAAAAGATCTATTCTAAGTATAAGAAACACTCTTATTCATTACATCACATCTTATATCTGGCAGTGCCTCACAGTGGTAGGTTCTTTACAGATATTTATTGAACGAATAAATTTAAGTAACTAATTCGAAGTGACTTTCAATTTTCCATGGATAATAATAAATGTTTTCATTGACTTATTAAAAATGTCAATGCTATGTTAACTTTGGCATAATCACCTGTATAAGTATTGCTTTCTACTACTTTTCACTCATTTTCTCTGTCTTAGACTTGCCAAACCAGGAAGGAGGTGATACAAATTTTGATAGGCCAAGGTCCATGTTAATGCATTCTCCATGTTTACTTGTAAGAAGGGTCCACTGTATGTTAAAAGGCCAAACTCATTGGTGGGGCTCTCAGAGCAATTCTGATAATTTATGTGAGTTACTATATGGTTGTCTGCTTCCATGGTCGTGCTTAGAAAAATATGCATATTTCCCTCTCCTTTCCTCCCTCCCTCTCTTCTTTCTTTTCTTTGGCAGATTGGGAGGTTGAACCCAAGACCTTCACATTGAGCTTTATTCCCAGTCATTCAAAAAAATTGTTTTTTGAGACAGGTTTCAGTAAATTGCCCAGGCTGAGCTCAACTTGCAATCCTCCTGCTTCAGCTTCCCAAGAATGCCAGGATTATAGGCAGGCACTACCACACTCAGTGCTTATTTATTTTCTTAATTGATACTTTTGTCTCTATAACAAATCTATAATTTATTTGGGAACGTGAAATTACTTTTCCCACTCATTAACCAATTATGAATATATTTCAACTATAATATTTATAATATTCTAATTATAAAATTTATATCATATAATTTTTTGTTTAATGACATTTTACAAGGACTTATTTCACTTCAGTTATATATCATATTATTATGATATATAATAGTTTAGGATTTTTTT
Organism: Hystrix cristata; assembly: GCA_004026905.1. Lineage (NCBI taxonomy): Eukaryota > Metazoa > Chordata > Mammalia > Rodentia > Hystricidae > Hystrix > Hystrix cristata. The sequence continues at coordinate 47,101 of PVJO010014000.1, forward strand.
GGACATATTTTTCTGTTTTCTGTTTTCTTCAATAGCTTAGGTTTATTACGGTGAAAGGACTAAGCTATTTAAATCATTTTACATTCATACTCTGATTTTAAACCCGGGTTTTCAACCACTTACTCATTGTTATTATTTTCCAATATTTTCTTGACTATTCTAGCCTATTTAAATGCTTGTTGTCTTTTAATAATTTTGATAAATATTTAATGTTTTCCAAGGTTCTTATTAATTCATGTGGTCATATTTTGTGTGTACATATGTACTTTTTTGGTAAAATACATTCTAATTCTACACGTTATGTATTATACTTCTATATGTTGTATGTTTAATGTATAGAACATGTTAAGATTAAAAGAAAACAATAAAAACAGATACAGAAGGCAAATATTTTCTGAATGAGAATGTCTTAACATTTTTTTCTTTCTGCATAATAAAAATGCAGTCTTCTATGGCCCTTTCATTGTATAATTTTATTTTCTTAAAAATCTCCCTTCATCTCTAATGCTTAAAGAGCTGGATAATGTAAGTTCACCACATCAGTTTCACTATTTCTCAGACTTAGGTCAGTAAGCAGGAGACCTGTGAGCAATACTAGTAGAGCATCTCCGGGTTCCTGTTTCCTGGTGACCACCGGAAGCAGGCCGCCAGGACATTGTATTTCAGCTGTATAGAAGACGTAGTACTGTCTGACACTATCCAGCCTGTTCCTGCCCAGTCCCTGATCCCGCCATCAAACCGAGGGCTGCTGCTTGACTCACTGGCGTGGATCTTCAGTCCAATGGGTCGGTAAATTCATACTATGTTAGAATTCGAACTTGAAGATAAGTCCATTTCGAAGATCAGGCAGAATGTTTAAAACTTCCAGATTCAGATAGATTCTGGGCCTGTGATCATATCAATGCACCACTATATTAGATTTTTATATTTTTTCTTTCTGTCCATTTTAATTCATGAATAAATGTCTCCATAAGGCAAAAGTTGATAGTATGATATCTTATATAAGCCCCTAGTGTGCTAATGTTCCCATTTTACTATTTTGACATTAAATATGAAACATTGTGTGTTGCTTCTTTTAAAATTCATGTAAGAGAAAACTCTATCTGAGTATGGCACATTCCCAGAGCCTCAATATTGCAAAAACATTTTCCCTAATTAAAAACATTCATAAAAATTAACTGTAAAGATAGTCAAGGTTGCTTCAGAATATATCCTATAAAAATATGAAGAAAAATGTGTTTCATGGTATACTGCTCTCTGCTGAGCAAGAGGCTGGATGTATCTTTGCTCAAGGCTTGAGTTATATACTTAATTTTACACATTAAAATTTAATGACCATTTAAATGTAACATGCCTTTATCAGAAAGCATTTTTTTAAATTTTCCCACTGCATAATTTCATAGTATTGTAGAAATAATATTTGGAAGCATAAATGATAAGGTTTAATTTTGTTTTTTCCACATATATATGCATATATTATATATATGTATAGATGCAACTATTTTTCATTGATTTTAAGCACTGCCATTCTTTACAAAATTTTCAGATAAAATGTTTTAAAACATTATTATGCTTCTTTGGATTAGGGAAAAGTAAAATTTTGCAAGGACAATACTTTTCATTGACTCATTAAATCCATCATCTCATATGCACACAGAGCTATCTTTCATTCTTCAAAATGTATAGATTTTGTAAATTGAGATGATCTTGGATTGGAAAAAGCATATTTTGAAATATGATTCCAGAGGTTTTCAAGGAAAAGTAGCATAAAGAAAGCATTTCTAGGGGTGGGGATTTAGCTCAAGTGGTAAAGCACTTGCCTAGAGAGCATTTCTGTATGTAGCAGAAATATGCTTGCTTCATGAGACACTTATTTTCGAAGTTCCTGGCAAGATTTCACAGGATCTTAATTTTGTCTTCCTTTCCTCTGTGCACTTTTTATTTCACACTCAATAAATGGGGTAGTGAAAAGGGGTTATAGATGAGCAGATAGACTTTTTGTTATACCAGGTAGCTAGGCAACCAGCACCCATCCTAGTGTTCTACACAAAATGCTCACATTTGTGAAGTGTTTCATCCTTCACAAAATGCAGTCACCTTTACTTAGCCTCTACATTGTGATGTATGCAAAAAAAGTCATAATGATTTCTGTTTGTAAGTAATAATACCAAAGATACAATAGATTGAAGCTATTTTGGTATTATGATAAATGGTGAAGATAAACTTTAACTCAGGGATTTTTATTAATATGTATTGTTCTTACTCTGTTCTTCACTGCACACAGGGAACATTCAAACAATTGTTAACTGGCTGAATAAGGCAATATTTTTCCACAATACAAAAACTTCTATAAATAAGAGAATATTAGTGCCCTTGGGAAAAAACAATGAAAAGACTTTGGAGACATCTGCATTTCCAATAAACTTGTTATTTACTCCAGTTATAAAAATAAAGTTTTAGCAACTGAGAGAAAAAGACACAAAATGAAATAATTTGGAACTCTGGAAAGTATTAGGTTACAATGTTTCTTAGATAACAGTTGTGTTAAATGTTTAACTAACAGGTGTTTTAAACTATTGTAGACAAGGGTGCATTCCTTCCAGGTTTAAGAATTATAGATTAATCCCTATGTATAGTGCACATTCATATCTCCTATGATTAAATCTTTGGGACTAGTTTGACCAGTGTCTGAAGGGAGAATATCTGACTGATGTGAGATAACAAAATCAAGGATTTAAGTGAATT